>JBBPDI010000015.1:8208817-8266893 GCA_037974545.1 Cucumis variabilis | reverse complement strand
TTTATTAAATAAAAAACAATAAATAAATAAATAAAAGCCTCAATTTTTGGTTTGGTGTATAGTTTTTAGAACTCAAGAACACAAATTTACAACCTATAGAGAACAGAACCTCCTGTTTAAGTAAGGTCGTCTTTGATGTATAATTAATCTATGAGCTTTCAGTTTTAATTTGTAATTGATAAGTCCTATATTTGTTTTCAAAATCGCCAATTGATTGAACCTAGGGATGAAGCTAATGTTTTATTAGATACAAAATTCAATTTTATAATATATATAAATAAAATGATTCATTAACTTTGAAAATTATTTAATTTATCTTCAAATCATTTGACACAAAAATCAAAAGTTGAATGAACCTATTTGATACAAAATTGAGAGTTTGATTAGAGCATATGCTTGAAAAATTTCACGTAGTGTGCTCTGGCATGAAGCCAGAGAGAGATTGAGAAGGATGATGCTTGCCCAACATATATGTCTTTACTCGTCGTCAGTGGTATATCCAGAAATCATACGTAGGGGCACTATTAACAAAAACAAATAAAATAATAATTGTAGAAGATAAGATTTGAACCCATGACTTCAATGTTTCAAAGAAAGAGACAAACCACTATACAAAAGATATAATATGATAGAAATAAACATTATTTAATATATATATTGTAACTTAACACTTCAAAATTAATATTAAAATACAAAAACCGAGAATGTGAGGGGGACACATGCCCCCCGACCCCTTAATAGATCCACCCATGCTCGTCGTGCAAGACGTAAAATGACTTGAGTATTTTGACGCGTTTAAATGCCAAAACACTCGGTCTCTTAAGGTCCTCTAGCATTGCTTGGACCTCTTAAAGCTTAACTAAAACAACATACTTTAGGCTATAAGAATACTTAACATAAAGAAGATATTGAATAAGAGAAATTGCATCAGATGACAAAACCATTTAGAAAAAAATAGCAAATGACAACTCTTTCTTGTATATTGTGAATATGCTAAATATGCACTACAACAAATTTGCCCTTTGATGTCAGGTGGAAAAAATAAAAATCTGACTTTAATGTCGGTTTTGAAAAGGCGGATCATTAATGTCGGTTTTAAACCGACATCAATGACAATGGTTTAATATCGTTTTTAAACTGACATCAATGATCCTTCCATTTTTATTTTTTTTTAAATTTTTTTTATTGTGTGAAAACCGACATTATTAACCCTTCCTTTTTTTATTTTTTTTTAAATTTTTTTAAGTTTTAGTAACAAAATTAAAATGTTGCTAAATTTTTTCCCCTTTTAGTTTCCCTCCTTTTAGCTTTTTATTAAATAATTTATTAAGTAGTTTTAGTTTTCCCTCTTTTAGTTTCCCCTCTTCTCTTCTCCACGAAACCCTATCCCCAACCTTGCAACCCACGACGACGAACTGGCGGAGAACCTCTCCTTCTCCACTTTCTAACGGTCGGTGACCCACAACATCGACGTCAAACCTCTACATATCTACCTCCATCGTCGACGGCAAACCTGTTCATCTTCACCTCCATCGACGGCGAACATCTCCATCTTCTGATTCACGGTGCTCCAAACCTCTCCAAACTCTATTTCTGTCCCTGTCTTCATTAATGAGGAAAATACAAGTTTTGATCTTCTTTCCAGCATGTCCATCTTGTAGAAGTGTACTTCGATTGATTTTATTTTCTATGTAACCGATTCATAATTCCTTTACAGAGAAGTGTAGAGTTAGTGAATGGGAGGCATATCGCAATGCTGTGTTTGGATGTTTGTTGGATTAAGGTAGCTTACAAGCCCAATCCTCTCACTGTACTTGCTAGTTCAAACTATTTCCCCCCTTCTTATCAATATAATAAAATATCAGTCCTTGACTAGGCAGAATGCTAGAAATATTGGTTTTTGCTTTCACTATTGATGTTTTAAAGAAGTGGACAATTTATCATTAGATGAACCAGACTTAACTTTCACTGATGGTAGTGGTTCTAGTGGAAATGAGGCTAAGAAATTGTGAGGACGAAGATGCTATGGAAGTTTGAGAATGTTGTTTTAAGCTTCTACTTTAGTCTTTACATTTTGTTTCGTAGTTTGGAACTTTTTAATGAACTCATACAAATGATGTAATCTTATATTTATGTTTTAAAGAAGTATTGTTGTGTTCTAACTCATATCAGTAACTTATCTACAAGTATTGTCACATATATTGTTTTTTTTTTAAAGAAAACTATGTCTCTATGTACGTCCTAGTACTTTTCTAGAAACTGGGTGTATCGCCATGCCGTGTCACTTGACGCGTGTCCTAGTATCTGCTTATATAAAACTTATAAACCACTTTTTCTTAAAAGGTCAAAGAGAAACGTTTTCCTAAACAATCTATAAAATAAACAAAACAATACAGTTTGATTCTTTGATTAGTAATACTTTTCCATCTAAATTGGCTCAGGCATAAACCATGAACAAGCAGGAGGATCAAATTACAGAAGCAAGGGTCAAGAAGATGATCACCACAACTGTGAGCTTTCTTAATCCTCCTCCTGCCATCACTTTCACTACACTTTAAATACTTGGATGTCGATTCCCCATCCCTGTGAAACGCCTCATTCTTTTTAATGTTTTTAAGGAATGAACTACACTTTGGCTATCATAACAGAATAATCACATGGATTTCTGTTACTGAAATGCAGAGTGATAGTTTCGAATATGATGAAGCTTACTTTTTGTTATGGGAGAAAGCATTCAAATCCGTGTTGGTCATTCTTGATTTAAGAGGAAATCTTTCTTTCTATACTATTTTATTTATTTCTAGTTTGGCATTACACACTGATTGATGGAATATTGACATGAAACTAAATTTGTTTTCTAAGTTGAGAGAAAATGAATGAAATGGGAGATGGAAGTAACAACAACACACCATTTTATTTTGGAAATGACATGAAATAATGGCATCAGATTGAGTACCAGAGAAGCAATGGCTAGCAGAAAGATAAATGCCACAAATGTGAGTTTTTTCCATCCTCCTGCCATGTGTTTCTCTTCTCAATCTTTCAGTTTCTTGTACTTTAATTCCAATGCCCTACTCTTAGGAGTCAATACCCCTAGCTTTTATATATTGTAACTACCTCATTTCCTTTCACATTTTAATGTTTTCTTCAACAAATTAGTAAATTATTTCTCTAGCTTTTGTTACCAGAAAGCACCAAGACAATTTCATTTGGAGGATGAAAAGGTAGTCTCGTCTCCTTAATGCCTATGTGTAATTCTCTAATCTTAGCTTATGAATATGGAAGACAACTATCATGGTTTATTGCTTAATAAGAAACGCAAAATCATGTTTGTCAAGTAGTATAGATCTTGAAGTTCTAGTCGCTTTATCTTACAGGTAGTTCAGGAGTTTGTATTGGGCGTCTATGATCAGAGGCAACTGCTAAACTCAATGAGAATCTCTCTGATATATCTACTTTGAAGGATCCTCGCTCAAAAGACGCATCTCAAAGGTGTTCTTTTATTTTCATTTAGTTACAAGTAAAGAAATTATGAACTGGCTTTAGGTAATAGTAAAAGGCAATTTTCATTCAGTACAGCTTGTAGTTTCCATAGTTCTATCACTTTTCAAAACTAGTAAGTTGGAGGCATCATGAAAAAGTAGAAACAACTTCATTCGGCATTCTACTTTTAATTTGGATTTATATTTCTTCCACAGTCAATTCTTCATATGTCAAACATTACATATATAAAATAGACTGAAAGTTTATATGCAATTTAGAAAGGTTTGATTGATCATATGAGTAGAATTCAAAGACACAATAACTGCTGTACAACTTATAAAATTGATCTTGTTCAAGTAAGGTCATAATGAAATGTGTTGAAGATTGCAAGAGTAAGATTGGTGCTTCATTGAGTTACGTCGTACACAAAAAAATGTGCCATAGATATAAGATCTATCATTTGTTACATAGACAACTAATTTCAATTTCTCAAAATAATGACCGATCTGACTCACTTAGGTATCATGCCCATCACTACACAAATGGAACCATGTGCGATCTCACAAACCAACCACGAGAAACTGAGGTACAAAGTAGTTAACAATTTACTACATAATAAAGTGTTTCTACCATAAGTTTGTGATGGGGAGCCGAGAGAACAAGAACCCTGCTCTTGGAACCGAAATACTCTAAAAAACAGTCCAATTGAGTAGCCCTTAATTGTGTATGCGCCAACTAAGTGTCATTTTACAGGAAATGGAACTACTGGAAATAAAACATGGTTTGGCTTCAACTAGCAGAGTCTTTTAAACTTTCTTGATAGCAATGCACATCTCATTCACCGTGCTATATCCCAGAGGTATCAATTTTATTTCAACTTTTTTTTCTTTTTCTGGTAGCTTAAAATTTTTTATTAAGTTTCTTGAGATTATTTTGAGTTTTTTCTAGTGCTTCATTTGAGAATTGAAGTGTTGAATGACACAAACTTCATACAAATTATGGAGAGAGAAATTACTCCTACTCCAAAATAACAAAGAAGATTGATTAGTATCAATTGAGCGATAGTTGTTAATGCTATTATACGGTCTTGATTATCTTTTTTTCTTTTTTTTGTGTGTATATCGTTGAACTAAGAAATAAGAGCAAGTTGAAATCATAGTTTTGATAAAAATATCTGGATTGTTTGGTACAGATAAGCATTGAGTTTATAATATTTGATTGATTTTGGAATGTTTGAGGTTATTTGACTCATATTCTATTGTTTATTTTTCTGAAAGATATTGCTCGAGTCCAAACGTATATTCAGTGAACTCCATGAGTAAACCTTTTGTTGTGGAGCTTGATCTTTGAGGTATTTATTCTATTTAATTTTACCAATACGTGCAGCCTTTTGTTTCATATACTTGGCTAATTGATTTAGTTTCAAACGTTTTTATCTTTTACTTGAATTATATGATAGTGTTTGGAAACGTTTTTATTCTACATTTTTTTTCAAATCTGCCTTGTTGAAATTCTAAAGATTAAATGGTTGATTAGATATTGTTTGTAGAATGATTGAAGTCATATCGGGTTGGAAGCTAAGCGATTGTGTAGATACCCAAGCGATCATTGAAGGTTGAAGAACGAGAAGACGTTTAGGATTTTTTTTATCTAAGTCTTGTATTAAGATCTTGTTTCATGTAATTGTTGTAGAATGTATATATGAACACAATATTAATATTTCATTATGTCTATACGTATGTAAAAGAGAAATATTATAGTTTATAAAATAATATTAATTTTATTTATTTGTTGTAATAAGAAAAATATTTATTGATCCATGATGTTGGTTTTTAACTATTTGGCTAAATAAAAAAAATGTACAATAAACAATTTAATAAAGATAAATTTGTAAAAATGGACCTTGAAACAAGACTTAAACCGACATCGTTGGGTGTTTTAATGTCAGTTTTAAACCGACATCAAAGACCAACCGACATTAAAGACCTTCAATAACACCATAAAAAATGTCGGTTTAAAAAAGACATTAAAGGCCTTTAATGTCATTTTTAAATCGACATTAATGAGTTCTTTAATGTCGTTTTTAAACCGACATCAAAGAAAAAACGACATTAGAGGGCTTTAATAACGTTAGCATAGATGTCGGTTCTGAACCGACACTAAAGGCCATTAATGTCGATTTTAAACCGACATTAAAGGGTAAATTTGTTGTAGTGATAAGTAATTAGTGGTATCAAATAGCTATCAAACGGCTATCAGAAGGCTATCGAAGATCTATCAGACGCTTATCAGAAGGCTATCATAGGGCTATGAGAGAGTTATCGATTTTTAAATTTGCTACTTTAGCAATTTAAAAAATGTTTTAAAAAATGTAGTGACATGAACCTATTATCATAAATTTTTTTGTTATTTTTCAAGGACCCCATTGAATAATTGATCATTTATTAAATTTTACTAAGCGTTTTACAAATATTTTACAACATTACATAAATACAACTCTTAAACCTTAGAAAGTAAAACGTCTAGCAACTCTTTTTGCCTAACAAGCCCTTCATCCTTTTTGTTTTTTTTACTTGGCCTTAAGGCCTGAAACCTGGAAGATAAACTTTAAAATGTAAGTCTAAAAGACTCAATCAGGTTTTATGAAGACCTTTTTGCAAATTGCTTTTCGTAAACATTATTTTGCCAAACATATCATTTTGCATAAATACATCTTTTCATATAAACATAACAAATCATATAAACATTCATTTCACTAATAACACACATTAGGCAACAGTCATACTTTTACCAAAGACCTAAATCATTTGAAAAGGGAGATAGATTAAATACCTTTTAGTTATATCACAAGCATTTAACTATACGTCTAACTAGAGCATATAAATGATAATGCAACAATGCACTTTGTTAACCCAGTTCGGCAAATGATGCCTACATCTGGAGAGCTTCTCTGCTCGGATGAGGAATATTATTGAGATTCTCAATAAGTAACTTATCATACAAGTTACATTGAATAGTCATAACAAAACTAAACATTAAATTCAGGCTCCCCCTGCACAGTTCACGAATCTCATTGATGATTGATTTAGGCTCCCCCTGAATTCCAGAGTTGATCCCTCAACTTCATTAATCTTCTTATTGACATACTTCCTAGACCAGACCGACTCACCTTGGTGTTTAGAATTGATCCTCCAATTCTCCAGTCTTTTCGTCAACATATTCCTCAACAATGTATCAAACATAACATTTTTTCCATACGTTCACATACCAACCTGAAACTCATGGTGAATAAATATTAGAGATAAAAATACTTGAAGCCCTTCATCTTTGTTGTTTTCGTTACTTCTAAACAAGACAGTCGTCACACACTCAACAACAACGTGTACATTTTTGTTTCTCCCTTTTTTTTTTATCTCAGATACTTACTGTATCTTTCCATTAAACTCAATCTTCTCACCACAAAATAAGGAACAACCCTTACTCAGATTCCTTCATAATAGAAGCTGCAAAAAAGAATTTTATTTATTAATAAAGAATGAAATCTATTTTGCCAAAATATCCTAACATCATTCTCTACCCAAAGACTCATTATCTCATGTTTAAACTACTGAGATCGTCTTCTCATCACCAGCATCTGAGAATATCTTAATTTAATTTATGGGACCTTTGCATAAATAGCAAAAAAAAATTATGTTCAAATACATGACTTCTACCATGCACATCTTTTATACATGATAGGCATGCACACCTCATTCTACCATGCACATCTTTTATACATGACTTCCTTTACTTTTTATGTTCAAATAAGAGTTAGCTCATTGATAGGCAAAGCATACTAGTGGTTTGAACAACATTTCACAATCATTTTTAATATATAAAGCATGCTTGAAATCATAGCATAAGCTTCCCATAGAAATCTCTTGAAAACATTCTATTGAAATAAGTATTTCAATCAATACACACTTTATTAAGAAGACATGGAATCATGTAAATCACTTTGAAGAAACACTCACGGTCATGCCTCGCCTCAAAAGTCTCTTGTTGTAACCAACTGGAGGTATGCTAGTGCCTAGGCCTTTATCACGTACTTCTCGCAAGGTAACACACTAAATATCTAGTAAGCGAAATAACTTCTCTTTTTCTTCAATCTTAGATGCAAGGCTTAAATACCAGGTTTTTTTAACACAAGATAGCAGAATATGACAACTTAATTTTTATTAATGAATCCTTAACACTCAGTTCTCTTTTACTTTTCCTCCATTTACGCGACAGACACAGAAAATAAAGTAGAATAAGTACAAAAAAAGACTTCTCTTTATCAACTTAACGCTTTTTATAGTGTTTGGAATTTACAAATACAATTCTTTAAACTCTTTTGGCACTGATACTCGACCTCCACTTTACTGACTGCCCCATTTCCCCCATTCCTCACATACGCTGCTTCTTAAGGCGGGGTACTTAGATGAGTGAAACCTTTTTTTCTTCGACTCTTTTGCTCTCTAAAGTTCAAATTGACTTCTTATCATCCTCTTCTTTCTTGCTTTTTGCCACTAACGTTGCTTCTTGTAGAGGATACCTGGAGGTGTAAAGGTGGCACTTTCTCCTTCGACTAGGTTGCCTAACAAACTCTCTTAGTGAATCGCGTTAGGGCTACTCTTCACCTGACTCAGCTCCTTGGCTCTTTAACTCATCGGGTTAGTCCTTCACCAACCTGGGTATTACACTCTTCTTCCTTCTGAGTCGTGTCATCTGCACTAAGGGCGATTCACTTACCAATCGACTCCTCAGGCATAATAGAAGCTTTCATGGCCAATGTGCCATGTAGGACCACAGAAATACTCTATCTTCCTTCCTTAGCTCAGCTATACAGCCTCGGAACTAACATCTGCATGGCCACAACCCCTAGGATACAAGCACTGCAAACTCAGATCGCATTGTAACCCTACGTATTACAGTCCACAAACTTTACGACCATCACTAACACAAGTGTCATCAGCACCACGAGCTTAAATCATATTGCAATTTATATTAATTACCAAGACCTATGATTCTCCTCTCACCCGAACCTGGAATTCGCACTCAACTAGCATCACGCGAGTTACCTAGGATTACCACCAGTGCCTCATCATATCCATCTCTCTTAGACTTGGGTTTCACATTCATTCTACGTCACATTACAACCTTGTCTAGACTTCGAATTCTCACTCAACCAGCGTCATACGAGTTATCTGGGATTTCCACCAGTGTCTTGCAATGGGTCTCACCCTATTTCGAAATACAACCATTATAACAGCAAACAGAAAGATCAGTTTTTGGGCTTACTTCCCTTAATATTTTAGTAATACGTATATTGTGCAAGAAGCACCAACGAAAGAATACTATCATCAATAAAATACATTTTCCACGTATCAATACTTTAAACCTCTCATTAACTATTCACAGAAATTAAACATAAAACCCTTTTCTCTATTGAAGAAAGTTTCACAGATATTCTACGTAGAAGAGATACTCAAAGCAAACATTTACTATAAAGATACTTGTTTTGTTTAGAACAAAACACTCACAACATTTAATTCGTACTTGTAGACAAGTAAGAGAAAAGGCCTAACGTTAAATGACACAGTAGAATATGTGTTGAAATCTTATTTTATCATTCACCCATATACTTTGATCTCAACTCCTTTCGTCTTTGCTTTTGAATTCTTCTTCTTGCCTAGCGGTTCCCTCTACTAGTCATTGAGTATCTCGAGTCTCTCCTTCTCCATTTTATCCGAAGATCTAACTTTTTTCCCATAGAAAAACTTTCTTTTCCTTTCGGACTTTGGTCCCTTTTATAGTAACCTCTCACATCCAAGGGTCGCTTCATCACGTGTCTTCTTGTTGATTCGTCACGTCATACAAACCAATCGAAACTCGACATGTAGGTTATAATGCGAGTGGTGATTGTGTCACACCCCACCCTAGGTACTTGCTTCCTCATCCCAAGATGTGACATGAAGTTAGTCGAAGCCGTTCACCTAAGAAACAACCTCAACTGACACATGACATGGAAAAGTGAAAACAATCTACAGCGAAAGTCTTTTAACTTGAAATACTTTAAACCATAGTGTAGCCAAAATGAAATCTTTATAAAACATATAATGACAATTGTATAACCATGAAGTTTAGAACAATCACATGACTGTTTTGAAACAAAACAAAGTTCATGTATAATGAAAATTAAATTAGCCTAGCAGCAGTATATTCAGCACGTAGAGATTCACAATTTGTACTTAAAAAGTAGGGAAAACATTTTGAAAGAGTAACTCGAAAGACTTAGTAAGCCACAGTTTTATAAAACAAGTTTTCATAAATATTTCAGTATAAAATCGAAGCTTGAATACGTTTATTACTATATAATCATAAAATGAAACTTGAACATTTGCATAGTTTTTCGAAGACAGCCTTCCATAGCCACGAACAGTATTTACCCCTTCGCCTGAAGATGCAATAGTCTATGGGTAGCTAACCTTCCTCCTTTAAGGCATTACAGTATACCCTTCTTGATGACCCATAGTTAAAAATAGGGTTCGTCAACCGTACCATTAGTATAGAGGTAACCCACATGTATACAATAGGTTTCATGTTATATTCGGGCATGACATAAAAACATTTGAAAACATTGAAATATTTCCTTGAAAGTATTCGAAATATTTGCTTGAAATCATAAAACCATAACATAGCTTGGAGATAACATTTAAGTAAACATTTATCAATAGCATGACTTGTATAAGAACTTGACATCATGTTTAGCAAATTATTTTACTTGTAAAGCCTGAAATCGTGTTCAATAAATGCTTTGAAAATTTTGGTGTTACTCACAAGCTATTACTTGTAAGCTTGAAAACATGTTTAGTAAGTAGTATTTAAAACATTTTTGTTACTCACAATACTTGAATAGCCTTAGACACATAGCCTCTCCTCGCCTAGCTAATCTTCTACTCTTGGGTTCAAGTATTCTTTACGTGACACCCTTCCTTCGATTAAATAACCTCTAAACACTTGTCGTCTAGCCTTCCTCGTGTGTCATCAACCTTCCTTGCCTACAACCTTTCTTTTGTGGCCACTTGTCTCGCCCAACTAACCTCTCAAGGCCTTTCCTCGCGTGGTCCTTGGCCGCCCAAAGACAAGCCTCAAATGCCTAGCTTTTAGAGATTTTCAAGCTTCTTATTGCCACCCAATGACATCCTTTTTTAGGGTACCTTGCCTTCCTTTACTGCCCACATAACCTCCAAACATCCAAAAAAACCAAATCTTTGACACTTAACCAAAATTTCTCAACTTTTCTCTTATTCTCAAACCTAAACTCAAATTCCAAATATTTTTACCTTATTTCCAAAAATTTCATTTTCTCTTATCCTTGACAAAACTTAGAAACTTCCATGATTAAAGAAATTTCAGGTTTCACAATTCTTAACCCCTTGAAAAACTTTGTCCTCGAAATTTTTAAATACTAAGCAACAAACATAAAAGAATACTTTTATTCATAAAACTTGTTACATACTTAAAAAAAATATACTTAATTCCTTATAAGTCCTTTTTATTTTACATTGCTGGGTCCTTCTCCTCCCGAAGTTATCTTTGGTTGATTAACTGATACAGAAACATTTCCTTGATCCCTTGTACTCATCAAAAGAATTTTTTTGCAAAATTTCATGATTGCTTGATATGTTGACATTGACAAAGGTTATACCGCTTACATTCTCCACAAAGAGGTTTAGTGTTGTTGCTTGCAACGGACCTTTGATAATCGTTTCTTGAGTTCTACAACTGGAATGAGTTTCTTTTTCTAAATTCATTCTTAAAATTGTTCCTTTTGAAATTCTAAGACTGAAGCTCTTTTTTGTTTCTTGTTTCCTTCCGTCATAGCTTATCTTTGAATCAAAACGAGAATGCATTCCATCAAACTTTGTTGATGATAGACTTTGCTCTACTCGTAAAGCAGTTCTAATCAACTGTGACAAATCCTCCAACTTTGTTGTTGCCATCATTGGAGTCTGAATTTCCTATCTAAGTCCTTTCTCAAATTGTCGACATCTATCACTTTTTGATGCCACAATTAGTCTAGCATAACGAGAGAGTTATGTGAACTTCCTTTCGTACTTAGCCACTAACAATGAATTTTGTCTTAATCTTAGAAATTTATCCATATTTATTTCACAATCGACTTGGGATAATATTTATCTTCAAATATTCCTCGAAATATTATCCAACTCATGTTATCTGTATCTCTTCTTCTGGCTTTAATGGAGACCCACCATCCTTCTGCTTTCTTTTGTAGTAGGAAAGTTGCTAACTTGACTTTCTCCTCTTTCGGACAGTCCATCACTTTGAAACACTTCTCTAACAGATTCAACCATGCTTTCATATCAACCGTATTTGTGGATGCTTCAAAAATTGTAGCACCTAAAGATTTTAATCTTTCGATGCTATGTTTCTTGTCATCCATTCTGTCATGTCTCGTACTTGACTTACTTTCTAAAGTTTGATCCTCTTCCATGTGTGTTGTTTGTACTTTTGCTTTTTGCTTTTTGGTATGATGAGACATCCTTACCTTTCTGCAAACATTCACATCCTTAACATCCATATATATATGCTTTATAGCTTATGCATAAAACCTTTAACTTTAAATCTTACTCCAACTAATAAATAAACAAAAAGTAATTACCTACAAACATACTTTTTATTTATTGACTTCATAAGCCTTCCTTACATGCAAAAGTACACATAATATACAACTGATTTACATAAGCAAGAAACATATACTTTTTACAATTTTTTACATTTAGTACTTTTCTTCTTTTTCCTTTCGACCAACTAACAAAGCTTATATTTACCCTTAATTGATGCTGCTACTTGACGTTTAATAGATGGAGCTGCAGAGACTACCTCTATCTCTACTTGTTTATCCAAACTATATGCTAAACAATTTTTCTTATGTTGCCCTTTTTTTACAATAGAAGTAACATTCATCTTCATCAATAACACATTCCCCTGTGAAACTTCTTGAACTAATAACGTTGTTTCTTTCTTTCCAATTTTGAAATGGCCTATTTTTCTTTAGAACAAGATCCTACTGACTCTTGTTTACTTTCTTCCTCAATTTTCCTTAATCTCATCTTCTGGTAGTGTTTGGAAAAGTATTCCCTTCCAAACACATTTTGGAGCACATCCCAATTCTGCTTAACTTCTTCAACCAAATTCTCTTTCAGTGTAAACCACCATTCATTTGCATCATCTATGAGCATAGATTCTACTAATATTACTTTAATATCCTCATCACAACCTATTGTTTCAAAGCATTCTTGCACCCTGTACATCCACTCTTCTTCCTCGGTAGGATATATCGACCTACCATAACTTTCTACATCATATAGTTTTAGACGTCCTCTGACATTATTTGTTTTTCATACATCTATGAGTAATAGACATTTTCGTGTTTCAATGCTTGAAGTAACAATAGAGAATACTTACATGAATTTTTGACACAATTGTGTCTCAAGTGCTGCTTACATACTTTGTCTGCCAACTAACTTTATTGGAAACCTCATTTCGTTTGAAAATTACTTTTATGTTTTTCTATAAAATAACTTTTAAAACTTTTTCTTATTTTAAAGATTGGCTTTTCTTTCCCAAAATTTTTACTCTAATACCTACCTAGTATCATGTTATTTAAAACAATCTTAGACTTTTAGTGCTTTATTTCCTAGGAACATTCTTGTTCTGATACCATGTTGGTATCAGATTATTTTACACAAACTTAGATTTTTACCCTAGAGACTAAACTCTGCTCTAATACTAAGTTGCACGCTCCTTCCTGAGCACCTACTTGCTCATCTCTAGATGGAGCATGAAGTCAGTCAAAGTCGTTCGCCTCCAAAAAAACCCTCAACTGACACATGATATGGAAACACGAAAACAATCAACAGTGGAAGCCTTTTAACTTGAAATACTTTAAATCGTAATGTAACCCAAATGAAATATTTATAAAACATATAATGGAAATTATATAAACATGAAGTTTAAGACAATCACATGACTATTTTGAAACAAAACAAATTGGTCTGGCAGGAGTATGCTCAGCAAGCGAAGATTCATAATTCGTACCTAGAAAGTTGGAAAAACATTTTGAAAGAATAAGTCGAAATACATAGTGAGCAATGGTTTTATAAAACAATTTTTTATAAACATTTCAGTATAAAATTGAAGCTTGAATACGTTTATTAGTACATAATCATAACATGAAACTTGAAAATTTGCATAGCTTTTCGAAGATAGTCCTCTATAGACACAAACAGTATTTACTCCTTCGTCCGAAGATGGAACAATCAATGGGTAGCTAACCCTCCTCCTTTAAGGCATTACAGTATACCTTTCCTGATGGCCAATAGTTAAAAATCAGTTCGTCAAGCATACCATTAGTATAGAGTTAAGCACGTGCATACAATAGGTCTTATGTGATATTTGGGCATGACACAAAAACATTTGACAATATTGAAATATTTTCTTGGATGTATTCGAAATATTTTCTTGAAATCATGAAACCATAACATAGCTTGAAAATAACATTTCAGTAAACATTTATCAATAGCATGGCTTGTATAAGAACTTGAGATCATGTTTAACAAATCATTTTACTTGTAAAGCATGAAATTGTGTTCAATAAATACTTTGAAAATCATAGTGTTACTCACAAGCTATTACTTGTAAGCTTGAAAACATGTTTAGTAAGTAGCATTTAAAACATTTTTGTTACTCACAATACTTGAATAGCTAGGCTTAGCCGCATAGCCTCTCCTTGCCTAGCTAACCTTCCACTCTTAGTTGCAATCCTTCTTTGCGTGACACCTTCTTTGGCCAAATAACCTCTAAACACTTGCCACCAAGCCTTCCTCGCGTACCATCAACCTTCCTTGCCTATAACCTTTCTCCGCGTGGCCATTTCTCTCGCCCAATAACCTCTCAAGGCCTTTCCTCGCATGGTCCTTGGTCATTCAAAGACAAGCCTCAAACGCCTAGCTTTTAGAAGTTTTTAAGCTTCTTCTTGCCACCCAATGACATTCTTTTAGAGGTTACCTTGCCTTCCTTTGCCGTCCACACAACCTCCAAACATCAAACAAAAAACAAAATCTTTAACCTTTAGGCATTCTTAACTTTTCTCTTATTCTCAAACTTAAACTCAAATTCCAAATATTTTTACCTTCTTTTCGAAAATCTCATTTTCTCTTATCCTTGACTAAACTTAGAAATTTCCATGGTTAAAGAAATTTTGGGTTTCACAGATTGGACATCCCCTTGAGATGTCAACCTTATCTACTTGGAAAGCCAAACTTCTTTAAATTGTGTGACCCTCTTTCTCCTCGAGAACCTGTAAACATTTATTTCTCTTCATAGGGTTGCCTAGTCTTATCAACAGGACATCTAAGACTTTCTTAGGCACAAGTGCTTCTTCTTCGCATTACGGTATTGAGTGCCTAACTCTCAACATCCAATATAAGCATCTTCTCACCATTCATTCTTATCACATTGTTTACTTCAACGTGATTTAACTTAGACAGGTATTTCTCTTTGCGTTTTCTTTTTTCCATGATTGTGCACTTCCTCGCGGGATACACTACACTCTTATCTAAATGAATTCTCCATAGTGATTTTCCTCAACTGGACTTTCTTTCTTTGAGTCAGATTATTACGCAATACTACTTTCGCAGAGTATTTTCTAAGTTCATAGTTTTCCTTGTTTAGCTTCACTGTCATAGGGTCTTTGTCGCGTTAGGTACGTGATCAAAGCATTACACTCACTTTACTCAATTACTTAAACATCAATAAGGCTTCTCTTCTTCTTATTCTCGCATAGCTATTTTGGCAACACTTTATACATTGATTTTCGCTTTAGATGTTCAGTTTATACATGTAGGATTAAGGTTTAATTTAATCATGCTTAGCTTAAACTTTACACGTGGCTCATTAAAAACACATAGGAAATTTCTGGAAAGTTTCCTTACTTCTTCTCACCAAGTCTTTCATGAGATACCTTAATCGCATAGTAACACTTAACGCTAAGAAGTCCTATCGCGTAACCTTTTCTCAATGCATACTTAAATTAATTATCAACTCTGTATCATATAAACTGATCAACATGCTCACTTTAGAACACTTAGCTAACATTTCAGCCTTTCTTAGGTACAGGTCTAACACAAGGATTGGCTATATATTATTGTTGGGATTTATGTCCTAAAACTCGAAGATTGTAAATATAATCCATTGACCGTTGTTAATAAAGTATTATTATTATGATAATTGTTATTGATTATATTATTAGTTTTGTCTTAATAACCTAAATCCAATAAACTAACATCCTAAGTTGTTTAATGAGTCTTGTAAAGTATGTAAAGATATACAGGGATCAATATTCGAGATCAGCTTAAAGGTCTATAGTATAGGGATAAGGTTAGGTACCTTATCTTGGTAACACTATGGATACAGCTCACTTTGTATTTGATAGAAACGCAATGATCCAACACATTCGTGTAGTTGACATGCAAGTGAGAGATCCTGTGCAATGAGTTTACATAAGATCGGATCACAAAATAATAACCACTAGATGTAACTCCATTAACTCCTTAGGTTCCTATTTCATTAGGATGATCTAGGTAACTTAGTTTTAATCCTAAGTGTATTATGAACTCCTGTTCACGAGGGATTGTCCTTTGATTTGTACGACTTAGAGTGACTAGATCGTCGACTCAATAAACTTATCATTTTGGAGAAAAACTGAGTAGGGAGCTAAAAACATAATTACACAAGATGGAATTCACTCCTTCCTTACATTAGGGTAAGTAGATGAATGTTCCCTTAAATGGTGCTTCCAAGACTTGAACAAAGGGCTCTTACCCTTTCTATGACACGAGAGGGTTTCTATTTATAGGTAAGACCATAAACAGGTTGTTCATTAGAGGAGTACTGGTATTTAAGGATCAGAGGTAACCTAGGGGTAGAATGGTAAATTGACCCAGTTGGTGTTACGAGCACTCATAAAAGACTAACCTATTATTATTGGTTTATATTCGTGGACATAGAAATATATCTACAGTGAGAAGAGTTCAATTATGAGTCTTTAGTGGAGTGTACACACAGTTATTGAATATTGATTAATGTAGTTAATGAGTTTAGCCAATTAATCTCAGATCATTGTAACTTCTGATTTGTAAGTCCATTAGGTCTACTTCCTAGCTCGTAAAGGATAATGAGATTTATTTATATTGGTTGTATTTTGAAACATTCAAACTTACTTTAGAAATTAGTTTTATATATAATGATATATTATAATATAAAGTTTATCAAACTTTATTATATTAATTTAATTTTAGATATGATTCAAAATTAACTTATGAGAGATAAAATATTTAAATGAGTTCAAATATTAATTTAATGTAAATTGGATTCATATTAAAATTACCGATTATGAGAGAAACGTATATTTGAATATGATTCAAATTTAATTTAGGTTAAATATAACATATTTAATTTAGCTATTAATTAATTATAGAATGAATTAATAGTTTAGTTTTATTTAATTAAATCTATAAGATATTGGAGAGATATTCATTCAAATAAGATTTGAAAGAAATGTTAATTAAATATGATTTAATTAATTATATTAATATAAATCTATAAGATATTGTACAGATATTCATTCAAATAGGATTTGAAAGAAAATATTAATTAAATATGATTTAATTAATTATTAACTAATTGATTAATTATTAATTAATTAGTAGATTTGATAATAGAATCTCATGATTCTCTCTTACTCCTTTTCCTATTCCAAGAGGGAAAAAGAGTTATAAATATCTAAAAGAAAACACTTTTCTTTAAATGAATTAATTAAAAAAAAAAGTCAAGACCTTTGTTCTCTACAAAAAGAAAAGAGTTTCTCTCAAATATATCTAAATATTTTCCCATCTTAATTGGTTTCCACAAACTAATCTCATCCCAGAAGATATATAGGTCTCCACCAGGTAGTGTTCCTAATTCGATGGTTTGTAGATTCAAAGACGTCATCGAAAGTAAGTTCTCTTTAATTTTTAAATTAAAAGCATGCTTAGTTTTTATTTAGAATTTTGAATATAAACTTTTGCCAATGTACTGGTATTTTGGAATTCCCAAATTAATTTGAGGAATGGTTCTGTAAAATCTTTCGCTGCCAAAGGGCTTTTATACCTTTAATTATCCCTACAAGATTTGTGACCACATCAACCTAAATGAAGAAGCTTTTCTTAGAAAAAATTTTCCTGCTTCTCACGTCGCTAGGATAAGAAAACAATTATGGTATCACGCAGATGAACAGTGAGACATTACACGAGTGTTGGGAGAAGTTCAAGTGCCTGTCAACAACTTTTTGCATCATTAGATATCTGATGTGTGCTCCTAATTCAGTACTTCAATGAGGGGCTAGTCTCCAATGATAGGAGTACGATCAATGCAATTGCGAGAGGAGCCTTGGTTAATAAGACTCTTACAGATGCTAGAGCATTGATATCAACCATGGTTGCTAATGTTCCATAGCTTAGGACTCGGTGGACCCGAGACTGAGTCTTTTTATCCACCACATCTTTACAAGAGTTATGTGAGCTTAGATCTAAAGTTATTGAACTGACCACTCTTGTAAAAAATGTATTTCTTATAAGTGGACTACCTCATGAGCCTACAGCTGAGGTGGAACTATACACTAGAAACCATTAAGGTGATAGGCCATACAATCAGAATCGTTGCGGAGGCCAAGGCCACGATCAAAGTGGATGAGTATGGTAGCTCTATCATGCCTTTAGATGAGAGGCTAAGGCACTTGTTCTAGCTTGGATTTCTAGAGATCCTTCTTATTTCTTAGAATTTTTTAGAGTTTGAACTTAGTTATATTATATGTTTAGTTTCAACCCTGTTATTGAATGAGTTTTTCTTTTATGCTTGGATGCATGGGGAATATATGACTTTCGATTTCAATTAGATCTTTCACTCATGACTTTCTTGATAAGATTTAGTTAGAAGTAATATATATTTAATAAGAATATTATGAAAATTTGGAGGAAAGAGAAAATACTTTATTTAGAGAGGAAACAAGAAAATAATTATATTGTTGGAAAAATATAATTATTAGTAAAAGAATATTGATCTTGGAAGAAGATAAAAAAAAGTGATTTTATAGAGAATTTAATGAAGAGAGAGATTAAAGTTATTTTGATTTATTTTTGGAAGTGAAAAGGAATAGGAAGAAGAAAAGAGACATAATAATAATAATGTTATTATTATTATTTAAATTGGTCTTCCTTGATAGATGTGCAACATTATTTAACGTCTCGTTATTTGTAAACCCTAGCTACCACCACACCTACTGTTGTTGACGCCATCGTCTCCATCTCCGATGAAGCCCTTTTCTTGCAAACATTCGTTCGTCGATCACTAGTATCCATCACACCCATCGCGCCATCGAGTCCTCATTCGTGAAGCATCTCCTCCATCCAAGCCGTCACAAAATCGTTTTCCCATCAGTTTCAACTGTGTTCCTCCTCCATTTGAAGCGACACAAGCCTCCATCTATCTCTCTACGTCTCTATCTGTCTTAGGTGAAGCCGAACAATCACCTTTCGTGAGTGCCATCTTAGCATCAGTAATTGAGCTTCGCTTCTCGTTCTCACAGCCAATCTAAGTCGACCTCTTTTTCGTGAGCCATGCACCCAATTCGATCCTCCATTCTCTTCTAGCCAAATCGAAAGCTTTCCTTTTTTTTATTAGCCAAGCCATAAGTTGAGCCAGTTTCCTATTTTGGTGAGTATTTGATGGGCTTTTGGTACTCCCATCAAATACCTTTGTCCAACAGTCATATGCATCCCTGAAAGTATGAGATGCATTTTGATCAAGAAAAGGAGGACATTCCTCTATTAAGACAAAGCATAGAACACGACTACCAGAATCATATTCAAGTTTGACTTTCATGTCACATAATTCTCACTGGTTAATTTTTCATTTTTAAGTAGATGAATCATTGAAGAAGACATGCTAAAATAACAAACAATTGACCGTATTAGTTATCTTTGTTTTGACCCATTGCAAAATAATCCAATCAATTCAGCAAAAACAAGCAATCAAAGAACCTTAATCAAATAAATGATTTAGTTTTTATTACGATACTTCAAAATTTTAGAGCAACAACCACCAAAGGGTGATCAACTACTTCTCTCCTAAATTGGAACATTCTCAGTTAATAACTAACACCAAAATAACTCATATTCCTATAGTTTTTAGTTACCAATGTTCGGTCAAGGATTCATTAACTAACTTAATTCATCCTGTAAGTGTGATCCAACCATTTTCATATCCTAGAGGTACGCTTCAACAGGCTACCAAAAGGAAAGACAACTGTTGAAAATTGACCTAAGAAACCCTATCCATTTCTGGAGTTTCTGTTGTTTGCATTGTTTAGAAGGGATGATCACTCTAGGACGACACGCAGGCGGTCATAGAAATCTCAAGGTGCAACCTAATAAAGGAGACTTTAGGACATGTTGACACACGTCCTTTTTCTACTTACTATGTACATTTTTCTATTCATATT
Organism: Cucumis variabilis; assembly: GCA_037974545.1. NCBI lineage: Eukaryota > Viridiplantae > Streptophyta > Magnoliopsida > Cucurbitales > Cucurbitaceae > Cucumis > Cucumis variabilis. The sequence continues at coordinate 8,246,762 of JBBPDI010000015.1, read as the reverse complement.
GTTATTGACCCATACAAACACTTTTCGAAGGGAGGTCGCGCCTAGAGAAACACAACGCCGAGTATGGATCTCACATGTGAACTCTTAGGGACGTGAGAGTTAAAAATTGATATATCATATGTACATTTTTCTTCCACTAAATGTTCTATTAATTTAGGGTTTATTGTACTTAACTAAATTTTGGCTAAATGAATCTACCAAAGTCTATTCTTATTATAACTCTTATAATAAAATTTTACTTTAAAGTTTCTAGGTATATTACACCATTTAATTTACCTAGTGAAATCTTATGCTAATAAGAATAAGGTTAATTCAACGCTAGTTCCAGGTCAGTTTTCAGGTAGGAGGTGTTGTGTAAACCGTCAACTTAAGGACCCCAACATTAGACAGAATTTTAACACTGGAGTAAATCCTATTTGTCCTACTTAATTTCATTAAACTAAAACCATACTTAATTTAATTATAATCCTATTAGAATTAATGTGTTCTTAGGTCTATTTAATTTTAAACAATTTAAAATTAAAACAAATTAATCATAAGATTTTTGTTTGCATGCAACTATTTATTATAGGTTGACAGTTTCTAATTATTAAATTTTATAACTATTATAAAATTAATTAATTAGTCATGTAATATGTTGCGTATTATGATTTAGTTAATTAAAACAATTATAATTTAAAAAAAACCATACAACATGCAAAATTTTACATTAGTGTAACAATTATGTGGATGTAATATGCCTAATGCAAATTGATTTTCATCTTAATTAATATAACACTTATATTATTAAAAAAATATATGAAAATCAACCAAGCATACACAAAACATTAATTTAAAAAGAACAAATTATACTTAACTAAGTAATATCATGCATCATGCTTATCCAATTTCATATATTTAAATTATCAATATATTTTAATTAACTCATTGAATTAAAAATGATGCATTAATACCATACATTATAACACTTATAATATATGAATATGCTTAATCTAAGGTGGGATTTATCTAAATGACATCCACAAAGAATTTAAGTAGAAATTGAACCTGTAAATTTGGCCCCTAGGATAAACTAAAACAATAAATTACAATAATTAAGTTTTAAAATATCCTAAAAAAATGCTTCTAAAGCTAAAAAAATTGGTCTTAAAACCTTGAAAAAGCTTCAAATTGAGTCCAAAAACCTTGAACCAGTCCAAAAATGGAAGAACGAGTCCAAAAAAGTGAAGAACAGACCAAAAATGAAGAATCGATCCAAAAAACAACAAACCCCTGCCATCCAGACATTGACCGAGCCAACCAGAGTTGAACCAAGTCGATCGCGCTAAACCGAGTCAACCACGTGTGAACCACTTAAAGTCGAGTTGCGCCTTCCTCAGTGTTACTGACATCACACTGACGTTAGCACATCTTCTTCAAATGCGTCGAATAATTTTTTTTTGTCTCAGTTTCCATTGGAGGCCTTCCGATGATCCGTTTTAGGTGAATTTTGTACTATTTTTCACAGAAAAAACACCACGAATCCAAAATTGAACTCTAAATTACAAGATTTACAATTAAAAATGTTAAAAGATGTAGGGGCCTTTACATGATCATATAAAAAAAATTGTAAATCTATGGCCAAATTTTACAGAAAACATCCAACTGCAAACCACATTCATAATGCAAAAACTCCACCTAACTAATGCAAAATTTAAAAGTCCCAATTAAGAATTGAGATGGCTCTGATACCAATTGAAGGGATTAAAACCCTAGACAGCGGAAGATTTTACAGAACCATTCCTCAATTTAATTTAGGAATCCCAAAATACCGATACATTGGCAATATTCAGAAACAAAATTCTAAAACACTAAGCATACTTCTAAATTAAAAGATACAGAGAATAAAAAACACATGTAGTTTGATGCCTCTGAATCTACTAAAATTCTAAATTTAGGACAATACCCGTTGGAGACCTTCCTATCTTCTGCGATGAGATTGGTTAGTGGGAACCAATTTCAATAGAAAAGGTTCTAAGAGAAAAAACTATTTTGCAGAGATACAAAAACATAGGTTGAAGAAAAAACTGTTTTCTTTTGCGTATTTATAACTCATTTTCCTTCAGAAAATAGGAGAGAATCATGGAATTTTATTACTTTAAAAAATATTAATAGAAATTTAAAATCAACTAATTAATTAAGAGACATTTTTAAAAAAAGAGAAAATTAAATTAAAATATTTACAGTCTATAGTAAATTTTGGACTCTATCAATAATAGTATTCTATCACCATAGCATATTAATGACTATCAGTGATAGAATTTGCTATAGGTTGTAGGTAATTGATAACATTTCTATTTTTAAAAATTTCCCATTAATTAATGATTAACTAATTAATTAATAATTAATTAAATCATATTTAATTAATATTTCATTTAAATTATATTTGATGAATATCTCTCACATATCTTATAGTTTTAAATTAATTTAATTAAATTTAATTTAATTAAATAAAATTAAACAAAATTATTAATTAATTATTAAATTAATTAATAGCTAAATTAAATATCATATATTTAACTTAAATTAAATTTGAACCATATTCAGATATAAATTTCTCTCACCCAGAAATTTTCAAATGAATCCAATCCACAATAAATTAATATTTGAACTCATTCAAATATTTTATCTCTCATAAATTAATTTTGAATTGGACTCACAGTTGAACTCTTCTCACTGTAGATATATTTATATGTTCACGGATATAGACCAATAGTAGTAAGTTAATCCTTCAAGAGAGTTCGTAACATCGGTTGGGATAAATAATCGTTAAACCCCTGGGTTACTTCTAGTACTTAAATACCAATGCTCCTCTAATAAAGAATTTGTTTATGGTCCAACCAATAAACATAAACCCCTCTCTTTCCATAGAGAGGGTAGGGCCTTTTGTTCAAATCCAAGACATACCAATTAAGGGAACATTCATCTACTTACCCTAAAGTCGAGAAAGAGTGAATTTCATCTTGTGTAATTATATTCCCAATTCCCCACTCGGCCTTGTCTCTAAAATGATAAACATTTTTAGTCAACAATTTGCTCACTCTCACCCGTACAAATCAAAAGACAATCCCTCGCAAACAATAGTTCATAATACACTCAAGATTAAGATTAAGTTACCTAGGTCATCTTAATGAAATAGAAACCTAACTAGTTAACGAAGTTACATCTAGTGGTTTCTATTTCGTGGTTCGGTCTTATGCAAACTTATTGCATAGGACACCCTCACTCATATGTCACCTACACGAACGCATTGAATCATCGTGTTTGTATCAAATACACAGTGAGTCATATCTATAGTGTTACGAGGATAAGGTACCAAGTTTTATCCCTATACTATAGACCCTTTAAACTTATCTCGAACATTGATTCCTGTATGTCTCTACATACTGTTCAAGACTTATCAAACAGATTAGAATGTTAGTTAATTGGATTCGGGTTATTAAGACAAAACTAACAATATAATCAATAACATTTATTATAATAATAATACTCTATTAATAATGGTCAATGGATTATATTTACAATCTACGAGTTTTAGGACACAAATCCCAACACCCCCTCATTTTCTTCGCGTGAACAAGCCTAAAGTCTCACCCATAGTTTCATCGTCGAACAATCCACCCCATCGTTGCCTACCCCCACTTGCCCTCCCGTCGAAGGCCCACCCACCGTCATTCTATGAACCCAGTCGAAAGTTCCAACCAGAGTTCTATGCTGAACCCTCCTCATGAACGCCTACCCCACCGTCGTCGAACCCTGCTCACAAACGCCCATACTACCATCGCCAAATAGCCCTCCTCCCTGGCGAACCCTTAATCTTCTTTCTTAAACCCCCCCTTAAGAACGCCCACCCCATCCGACCCCTCCAACCCCTTCCCCTTGTAAATTTCCCTTGCTGAACCGCTCAGCATCAACCCCCTTGATTTTCTTTGCTCACGTCGAATGCCCAACTCTAGTTATACTCCTTATCGTTACTGCTTTTCGCTAAACGACTCATTGCACTCCCTGTTTATTGATTTCATTCCTCTCTGATGGAGCAACCCATCTGCTTGCTGAAGTTTTTATCGGCTCACAGACCCTTGGTTCTGTAAGTTTGTTCCAACCGTTGATAATCATTCTAACTAAATGTTGATAACAGATCTTATGGATATAAAGTGATGTTACATTTAGAAACATGTAATGTTGTGATAACTGATCTTATGGATATAACTAACATTACATTTAGAAATATGTAATCTTGATAATATAATTAATGTTACATTAAGAACTACGACAGCCAATATCATGCATATATTTCATATTTATTGTATGCTTGAGTTATAATATGTTATGAATATCCTGCACCTACGGTAGCCGATTCATGCATATACTTTTTGTTTGATTATGAGTTTGGAAGGCACCCTTAGACATTTTGAAAAGGATTTTTTTAGACTTAGACACTTTTGAGGTAATTTGTAGTTTGAAAGTCAAACTTGGTTCATTTTAATTTGTGTTCATAGTTAAAGTGTCAACATTTATCATTTTTAGAGATTTTATGTTTGGTTTTGAGTTAGAAGATACACTTAGACATTTTCTAAGTTGTTTTGATATTTAAGACACTTAATAGGTGAGTTTTTGTTGGGTTTTAGTTTGAAAGTTACACTTGAGTAGTTTTAATTTGTCCAGAGAGTTAAAGTGCCACTTAGACCATTTTTAGGTTGTTTTTAGAATTAAAGTGAAACATTGACACTTTTTCGATGTTTATTAGGTCGATTTAACATTGAATTATCCATTATACAGTTAAGCTAGTATGTTGTGATAATTGATGGAGGGTTAATTTTTATCTATTCTATTTGAAGATGAATAGGGATTGGATTAAACTAAAAAAATAGATTTTCAAGTGATTATACTAATGGAGTTGATCAATTTATGAAAGTGGCTAAGTGTCATGTAAATGATGTGGAAAAAACTAGGTGCCCATGTAAGTATTGTCAAAATTCAATGACACAAACATTGGATAGAGTAAAGCATCATTTATTTATGTATGGAATATCTTATTTATATAATAAATGGTTTATCATGAAGAAATCATGAGCTTAGCTTGATTTGAACACAGTGTTACTTCATCATCAGAAGCTGATAGATTAAGTAGAGAGCCTAATGTTGGCAAGGAGAACGATGATATTTTAGATCTTTTAACTGATTTCAAGAATCAATGATAGCAAGGAACACAAATTTTAATGACGAAGATGGTTTTGATGATGAATTTTCAGAACATATTGATGAAATGAATACTAGTAACATTTTTTAGGAGTTGATGAATGAAGCACGTAACCCATTGTATCCTTGATGTACCGAATTTTTCTTATTAATTTTTTTGGTGAAGTTCACTCATATCAATGTTCAGAATAATTGGAGCAACAAATTGTTTGATGTGCTATTAAAATTGTTGAAAGATGTATTTCCAATCAGTACATATATACCTAAATCATTTTATGAAGCTAAGAGAAAATTATGTGACTAAGGGTTAGGATATGATTCCATCCACGCTTGCAAATATGACTGTGTATTATTTTGGAAAGAAGTTGTTAATTGTCAAAGTTGTCCAGTATGCGGTGAATCTTGATATAAAATAGATGGTGGAAAAGGAAAGAAGATTCTAAATAAGATTTTGTGTCACTTTCCATTAATTCCAACGTTGAAACGATTGTTTTTATCAAAACATAACGCTTTTGAGATGAGATGGCATAAGGATAAACTAGTTGACACAGAGGATGTTTTACGACATCCAACTAATGCTGCAGGATGGACACACTTTGACAAAGAATTTCCTTGATTTGCCTCAAAGCCAAGAAATGTTCGTTTAGGCCGCTTAGCTTCAGACGATTTTCATCCATTTGGAAATATGAGTACTACATATTGAAGGGATAAAAGCCCTTGGCAGCAAAAGATTCTACAGAACCATTCCTCAATTTAATTTGGCAATTCTAAAACTGATAGAAAGAGACATGCGCAGTAGAAAAAGAATCAAAATTCTACCCTAAATGCACTTAATTAATGAAAAAAAATTCTAAGTCGAAAAATAGAGTTTTTAGAATACTTACATTCGAACATCCATTTTTTTTTTTTTGAACAACCACTGAAGTTGACTTACTATCCTCAAGACTCAAAACTGGGTTGTGGGACGTGTTGGATGAAAGAATCGAGAGAGAGAAACAAATGAAAAAAGAAATGGGTTTGGTAAATTTCCTTTCTTTTTTTTTTCATTAAATAAGAAAAGAAATAAAATTTGGTGTGAGAGCCCAAATTCAAAAAAATCCAACCCATCAGATGAGTTTAAAGGCCCTATTTATAGGGATTTTCCATGCAATACTAAAGCCCAACAACTCAAAGTCCACTTTCTTTAGTGGACTTTTTGTCTTCATCAAAAAACACCACCAAGCCCACTAGAGTTAATGGGATTATCCAACAAAATATTGGATTTTCCCACTAACTTTGGGCAAAGGGCAAAATAATCTTTTGGTCAAAAGTCAAAATTTGACTTTTTCAAACCTAAAGTAAATATTTTGACATTTTATTATTTTTTCCATCTTGACTTATTTTGACAACCCGATCATGAATCCACATTCATTTTCTCAAAATTCAAATGATATTTGAATATATTTTTGGTCAAAGATTTATTTTCAAAGTCAAAAGTCAACATTTTGACTTTTACAACTCTGGTTATTTCCATCACACTGTTCTAAGTTTATTCCATATGAGCTAGCAGGGGAACCTAATGGACCTACAGATCATGGGCTCCAATGATTCAAGATTAACTGGCTAAACTCTTTTAGACCGAGTTAATCAACATTGGTTAACTAAGGGATCATACCACTAAAGTCCCATAATTGCACTCCTCTCACTATAAATATATTTGTATCCATTTGATAAAACCACGATTAATAAGTTAATCCTTCACACGTTATTTGTAACCTCGGCTGGGTCAAAATATCGTTTTACCCCCGATACTACATCTTGCTCTTTAAGTCCCACTAATCCACTATTGAACAATTGGTTTAAGGTCCAACCTATAAACTTAATCTCTCTCGGGCCAATGAGAGGATTAGGCTCCTTTTTCAAGACTTGGATTCAGTGCTTAAGAGAACAACCTATCTACTAACCCTAAAGCGGGTAGGAGTGAACTCTGTCTTGCATCCTCTGTCCTCAACTATCCATCCAATCTTACCCTTGAAATGGAAGGCTTATTGGGCCAACGCTGATGAGCTGTCTTCACCTATACAGATCTAAGAATAATCTCGTGTGAACAGAAGTTCATAGTTAGCTCAGGATTAAGATTTAGTTACCTAGGTCACCAATAATCGAGATAGTCAGTTTTAAACAGTAAACTGTGTTACAAAGTAAAAGTGACTACTTTATGGTTCAGTCTTATGTAAGTACTTTACATAGGATGCCTCCACTTTCATGTCTCTACATGAACGATTCAGGATCACCTCGTTTGTACTTACTACAAAGTGGGCCACATCCATAGTTTCTCTAAATAAGGCACCTAACCATTATTCATATACAATAGAATATTTAGGCTATATACTCACACTTGATCCATGTTTATGTCTCCATATAAAGCTCAAGTTTACTCAAAAATAGGCTTGGGACTTAGATTATTGGATTTAAAATTAATATTCAATTTCTCAATAACGACTTTATTAAACAGAATATGATTACAAACTACGGGTTTTAGGACAAAAAATTCCAACAAACTCCTACTTGGACTAAAACTCCTAGTGAGATAAAACAATGTTGAATTTAACCATGAGAGAATAATATATATGAGTACATGAAAAAAAAATATACACATACATAATAACTAGGGCACATGTCCAATATGTCTCCCACTTGTCCTAGTTTTACAAACATCATGGACCTAAATTGTGTAGGTGACCCTCAAACACTTTAGCCATGATGGCTTTTCTAAAAGGATCAGCAATATTTTGCTTAGAAGATATCTGGTTACTTCAACATCACCACTATGTACAATTTTCCTGATAAGATAGTACTTGCATTCGATATGTTTTCCCGTATATGGCTTCTAGGTTCTCTTGAATTTGCAACTGCACCACTGTTGTCACAATATAAAGAGATAGGCAGATGCATATTTAGAACAACTTCCAGATCTGTCAAGAATTTTCTTAGCCATACTGCTTCCTTTGTTGCTTCACAAGTTGGTACATATTTCGCTTCCATTATGGAATCAACTATACAAGTTTGTTTTATGCTTCTCCAAACTACAACTCCTCCATTTAGAATGATTATTGATCCTGATGTAGACTTTCTAGCATCTTTATCAGTTTGGAAATCAGAATCAGTGTATCCAGTAAGGATCAAATCCTTTGTATCATACACGAGCATGTAGTCTTTTGTTTTTCTAAGATATTTTAGAATATTCTTAACAGTTGTCCAGTGATCACGTCCAGGATTAGACTAATACCTACTAACCATCTCTACTGAGTAACAAATGTCAGGTCTAGTGCATAATATTACATACATCAAACTTCCAACAGGAGAAGCATAAGGAATTTCCTCAACTTATTGAGGTGTCTAAGGATATTGTTCCTTTGAAAAATGAATTTCATATCTGTACGGCAGTAGACCCTTTTGGAATTCTGCATTTTATATCTAGGCAACATTTTTTCTATATAAGATGCTTGAGACATGGCTAGTGTTTGGTTCTTACGATTTCGAATAATTTGGATTCCTAGAATGTATTGTGCATTTCCCAGATCTTTCATTTGAAATTGCATAGCTAGCCATTTCTTGATATTAGTAAGATATCCTATGTCATTTCCAATAAGTAGAATTTCATCTACATACAAAACTAAGAATGCTACAATGGAATTGACGACCTTTTTGTAAACACAAGACTCGTCAACATTTTGTTCAAAGCCATAAGATTTGATCCCAGTATCAAATCTTACATTCCAGGATCTAGATGCTTGTTTTAATACATAAATGAATTTTTGAAGCTTACAAACCTTTTGTTCTTGATCTTGTTCTATAAACCCCTCTGGTTGAAACATATAGATACTCTCCTCAAGATTACCATTTAAAAAAGCTGTCTTGACATCCATCTACCAAATTTCATAATCATAAAAAGTGGCAATGGATAAGAGTATTCTAATTGACTTTAGCATGGCAACGGGAGAGAAAGTTTCTTCATAGTCTATTCCCTCTCTCTAGGCATAACCCTTTGCCACAAGTTAAGCCTTAAAAGTCTGTACTTTACTAGCTTGATCTCGTTTTCTCTTATAGATCCATTTACAACCAATAGGTTTTACTTCATTTGGTTGATCTACTAGAGTCCAGACAGAATTGAAGTACATAGACTTCATTTCGAGGTCCATGGCTTTGATCCATTGGTCACAATCTACGTCATTCATTGCCTGTTTATAGGTTAATGGATCCTCTACGCCTTCATTAGGTATGACGACTTGAATTTCAGTTAAACCTAAATAGCAATCAGGCTGATGAACAACCCTCCCACTACGTTGAGCCTCTCTCAACTCTTGAGAAGGATATGATTGACCAAATTTCCTAGTTTTATCAACTAATTTATTGGAAGAACTAGGTTTATCTGTAGTTTTTTTTAAATTTTCATTTAATACTAGTTTACTGCAAGGTTAATGATCCCTAATGTGGTCTTCCTCTAAGAATGTGACATTTGTTGATACAAATACTTTATTTTCTTGAGGATCGTAAAACAAACCACCTCTTGATTCTTTTGGATAACCTATGAAAAAGCATAATTTTGAATTATGTTCCAATTTCTTAGGATTTTGCACCAACAAGTGTGCTGTACAACCCCAAATTCTAAAATGACGTAAACTTTCTTTACGCCCTCTCCATAGCTCATAAGGTGTTTCTGAAACACTTTTCGAGGAAACATTATTCAAAATATAAACGGTTGTTTCTAAAGCATATCCCAAAAAAAAAATCTGGCAACTAAGCAAAGCTCATCATAGAGCGAACCATGTCCAACAAGGTTCACTTTCTTCTTTCTGATACACTGTTCTGCTGAGGTGTACTAGGTGCAGAGAGTTGTGACTGAATTTCATTTTCTATCAAATAATATTGGAATCGTAAGTCCATAGACTCTCCACCTCGATCTGATCAAAGTACCTTTATAGTTTTACCTAATTCATTTTTAACTTTAGCCTTATATTTTTTAAACTTTTCAAGAGAATCAGACTTGTGATGTATTAGGTAAATATGATCATACCTTGAATAATCATCAATGAAGCTGATGAAATATTCATACCCACCTCGAGCTTTGACATTCATTGGTCCATAGAGGTCCAAATGTACGAGCTCTAATGGTCCTTTGGCTCTTAGATTTTTTCCAGTAAAAGATTTCTTAGTCATTTTTCCTTCAAGACAAGATTCACAAGGAGTTAAAGAGTTATCTTCTAACTGACTTAGAAATCCACTTTTAACCAATCTCCCAATCCTATTGAGATTTATGTGACCAAGTCTTAAGTGCCAAGTGCCATAAATAGGCGTTAGAAGAAACTTTTTCTCTTTTATTTTGAGTTTCAATTGTTTTGAATATTTTAGTATTTAAGACAAAATTTGCTCTGGTTGGTCTTAACTTATATAAGTTGTCTTCAAGTACGGAAGAACAAACTAGAATATCTTTATAGAAAACAAATGCTTCATTAATTTCAAAAGATATTCTATACATTTGTTCCAAAATACAAGAGATAGATATTAAATTTCTTCTCATTTGAGGTACATACAAGACATTCTTATGTATGACATATCTATCTTTAAAATACAACTTTAAATCTCTAACTGATTCAGCTGAAACCATCTCTCATGTTCCAACCTTAAGAGTGATCTCGCCTTCTGAAAGCTTTTTCCAAGAACTATTTTCTTGAAATGAGAAGCAAATATGGTTAGTGGCTCCTGAATCTAGTATCCAGGCAGAATTTTCATATTCCACTAAATATGTTTCTACAATTAGTAAATCATATTTACCTTGTGTTTCCTTCTTCGTCTTTTTTTCTGCAAGGTACTTTGGGCAGTTCCTTAACCAACGTCCGTTCTGGCCACAATAGTAACACTTACCTTTTTCTACAGCTTTATTTTCCTTATTCTGGTTGGGAGTCTTCCCTTTTTCCTTCTTTTTAATTTGAGCATTAGGTTTTGAAGGTCCAACTTTGGTTTTAGAGGGCGATCCTCTTGAGAATTTCCTTGTGGTAGCAACATTTGCTTCCACTTATTTCCTCTTACCTATGGTAAGATTATGGAATCGCTGGAGCTCGTTTAGAAGGGTTGTCAAATTAAATTTTATCTTGATCAAAATACATTCATCTAAAAATGAATGAAGCTCTTTAGAAGAGACTCTAAGATAAAGCTAACCTGATTAGCCTCTTCGATGGGACCACCATTCACTTCAGCGATGTTGAAGTGCATCATCATGTCCAAGACATGTTCTCTAACAGAGGTCTCCTCCTTTATACGCTTGGTGTAAATGTATTTGACTGCCTCGTGTCTTAAAAACCATTCTGGTTGCCCAAACATTTCCTTTAATGAATCCATAATCTCTTTAGTCGTGGCTAAGGATTCAAGTTTCTTTGCCAAAACATCAGACAAGCTGGCAAGAATGTAGATAAGAGCTTTTTCATTAGCTTTTATCCATCGATCATATGTTTTTTGACTAGTTCGCTTAGCATTAAAGGCAGAGTTTTGAGGACATTTCTCATTTAATACAAATCTTAAATCGTCAACCACTAGTATCGTGTTAAGATTTGATTTCCATGTCGTATAATTATTGCCATTAAGTTTTTTGGAAGCTAAAAGTTGAACTATTGAGCTATTCATGCTGAAAATAAAACATACTCTATTTAGTGAAAAACTATAAAACTTTAAAGGACCAATAAATTTAGCAAATATTAATAATATACCCATCATTATTATGTTTTGCAACGGTATTTCAAAGGCTTAGAATAACCTCTACCGAGGAGTAGTCGATTACTCCTTCTTTGAACCAAGACAATCCTGACTAAATGCTAACTCCTGAATATCTCATATTCCTATAGCACTTAGTTATCGCTTCTTCGGTTAAGAATATACTAACACTTATTAATTCTTGTAAGTGTAACCCTCTATTTTCAGATCTTAGAGATAAGAATCATTATGCTCCTGAAAGTGGGAATACAATATGAAAACTGATCTAAGAGACCTTATCCAAATTTGGAGTTTGCGGTGTTCTGAATCCTATAATATAACCCTTCGAAGGGAATGTCGCTCCAAGGTAGACAAGCAGGCATATTATAGGAATCTCACGGTGCGACCTAATGGAAGATACCGTGGGATTTGTGGTCACATATCCCTCACCCACTTACTATGAACTACTTCCCCTATTCACCTTGATATTAATCCATGCAAACACTTTTTGAAGGGAGTCTGCTCCTATGCACAACTCAAAGCCCTACATGGACCTCACGGTGTGAACTCTTAGGGACATCAAAGTTAAAAATACGTTACTTTTCTCTAGCTGAAGTGTCCTATGACGATTTTTAAAGGGTTCTCAGGAAAAAAATAGGATCAAATTTAGGCTAACTTAAATAAATCCTAAGTTTAGGAAAAATATCCAGTATAACCATTATAACTATTTTAACCTACGATATCTAGGTGATAAACAATTTTTATTACCTCACATCTCTCATGGATGCTCATAAAACTAGGTTAACTAGGCTCAAGAACTGATTACGATCTTCAGGTAGGAAGTGTTTCGTAAACCGTCAACTTAAGAACCTCCAACCTTAGTCATCTTATCTGACTTGTTGACAAGATGGAACCAGGTGAGCCTCTTGTAACCAGTATTACAAGATATTGATCTATTTCTATGAAATGTTAAGGAAGATATATTTATCCTAGGTGAACATCCAATTTATCTTTATTATAGATTTTAAAAATCTAATTTATTTTATAACACTTATAAAAACTTTAGACAAATTCTATAATCATTTATCTAACAATATATAACCATTATAAAAACCAATCAATTAATATGGATTTTAATTTATTTAACTTTTAATTAAATCATATCTAATTAAATTAAATCATATTTAATTAAGTTATAAATAAATCAATAATTAATTAATTTCATTAAATCATATTTAATCAAGATTAACTTAATTAATTAATCATATTAATCAATGAACATGCATACTATACAATATAACCATTATATCATACTTTCAATGCATGAAAATGTTAATCAATGGTGGGATTAAAAACTATGTGGTATACAATATGCACATACAAATTTTAAATAATTAAAAAATACATCACATGCAAAAATAATTATAACACTCTAAAATGGACTCATTTTTTGCCCCTAAATTAAGCTAAAATTAAATTATTACAATAATAATTTGATGTAGTACATAAACTGCTCCCCAACAATCCGAACTGGCTAGAAAAACACCAACCATGCACTGAAACAACCCAAAACAACTTGAACCGACCCATGACCCATTAATTGGGCTTGAACTGGCTCAATCCATCAAAACAGGCTTCCAGATGCATACGGGTCGAAGAGGGACACAGAGTAGGTCGGACGCACGGGCGCGGGTCGGACTGAACGCGTATGTGGGCTGCACGTGAGGTGTGGGTTGGGCCGGACACGCCTGTGGGTCGAGCGACGCGTGAAGATGGGCTGAAGCAACTAGTCGTGGGTCGCAAGCGAGTTGGTGGGTCTTGGCCTAAAAATTTGGTTTGTTCTCCAAATTCACCAATTTCTTTGAAATTCTCTCTCCCAGTTGGATCATTTATAGCCTAATTTCAACTCTAATGACTCTTTTAGAATTACAAACTCTTTGCAATAATAAATTGAGCCATAAACAAGGCTAATTACAGTAGCTTAAACAAACAAAACTTAATTTAGGGCCAAAACCATAAACTATCCATTTTAGTTAAAACCATAATTTATCAAATAAATTAACACACCCACCATATGCAATTGAGTAAAATTAGGATGCTCTGATACCACATGATGGATAGCATACAATAGCAGCAGAAAAATGGAAAAAGGCAAAAGCTTTTCACACATTTGAAAACAACCCTATTTATAACCTAATTACATGCAAAATTGCATGTAATTAGTTAGCCAAATCTCAACACATAATATTCCACTAACAATTAGTGGAACTTAGTGGGCTAGGTGTCTACATCTCATGTAGCCACATATCCCAATAAATGTTAGTAGAATTATCCAACAAAATGTTGGATTTTCCTACTAACTTAGTTCAAGGGTAACATGGTCATTTGACCTTTCAAGTTAAAAATCAAAAGTCAAACTTTGACTTTTTCAAGTCAAAAGTCAATATTTGGACTCTTTACTATTTTTTTTATCTTGACTAATTTCCAAAGTCAAATCATATTTGACTTTGAATCTACATTCATTTTTTTAAAACTCAAATCATATTTGAATATAAGACTGGTCAAAGTTTGACTTTTCAAAGTCAAAAGTCAATATTTTGACTTTTTACAACTTTGACTATTTTTATCAATTTCGAGCTTCTGAATATGAATCCGTATTTATATTTTTAATATTTAAATCACATTTAAACGTAAGGCTCTTTGTCAAACTTATAACCGACGACTATATTACATATATTCGTCGATTTCTCTCTCTTTACTTTATTTGAACAATTCCAATTATTCCAACATATTGTTCTAAATTAATTCTATTAGGAAATAAGATCATATTACAAAATCTACTCCTATAATAAAGCTCTTTATTTTAAATTGATTTGTAATCATTCTTTAGCATATTTGTATCATCAAACATTGTATAAATATCCATTTTCATCAATGAAAATAACAAGCAATTCAATACAAATTCATTGATATTTACATGGTATCAGAGCATACCTCTAAATAATTTCTTGTTCTTCTTTTGTTGTCTTCCATCGCCACAATTTTTTTTCTCTTCTTTAAATTGTTTCCTTTCGCCCCCCCTTCTTCTTCTTCAATGGCTACCTCCAGCTCCCAATCTGATCCCATCTCCACTGAAACTCCTACTAATCCCATTCCCATAGAATCATCACCACAAAATCAACCTATTCCTACCTCAACTTTATTCTTACTGTCAAATATTTGCAATCTTGTACCCCTTCGATTAGACTCCATAAATTACATTATTTGGAAATACCAAGTCTCCTCAATCCTCAAAGTACATTCTCTATTTGGTCACATTGACGATTCTCTTCCCTGCCCTCCCAAATTTTTGCCTTCAACACCTGCTGGAACCATCCCTGAAATAAACCTTGAGCATCTTCATTAGCTCTTCCGTGACCAAGCTCTAATCACCCTCATCAACGCAACCTTATTCCCTTTGGCCCTTGCTCATGTAGTCGGCACAACCTCATTCAAAGCTTTGTGGTTCTCTCTAGAAAAGAGACACTTCTCCAACACCAGATCCAATATTCTTGATCTTTGGTATGCCCTTTACACTATAAAGAAAACTCCATCTAAAACAATCGAGCAATGTACTTCTCAAATCAAAGCCCTTGTCGACAAGCTTGCTGTTACTTCTGTCTCTCTAGAAGATGGAGAAATTTTAATTCATACCTTAAATGGACTTCCCGCAACCTTCAACGCCTTTCACATGTCCATCTAAACTCGAAGTGGTACAATCTTTCTTGAAGAACTTCACACCCTTCTCATCTCTAAAGAATCCACATTAGCAAAGTCGTTTACCATTGAAGCCATTCCCACCGCCATGGCAGCCGCACACGCTTTTCACCCTTCTTCGAACATTGGCAGCCGCGGGAGAGGAAGAAAATTAGACAACCCTAATTTTCCATCACATTCATTCCGTGGGGCAAATAATTATCACATACTTGGAAATGGCTCTTCATCCAGCCCATCTCAATTTTGGCCCAATAACCCTTTTAGCCCATTTCACCCACAACCTCCTTTTAACCCAAAAAATCATTCCAATTATAATTCACGTGGCATTATTAGGCCTTCACCTTCACAAGGGTCTGATTTTGGGCCTCAAAATTTTTCTACATCTAATGGTCGTATTTTTGTCAAAAATGTCAGAAATCGGGACATGGAACTCTTGATTGCTACAATCGCATGAATTTCTCTTATCAAGGCTGACATCTACCTTCTCAATTAGCGACAATGGCGGTAAACTCTATGAATTCTCAATCTCCTACTAAAAATACTTATAATTTCTGGTTATCTGACAGTGGATGCAACGTTCATATGACGAATGAGTTGGCAAATCTCAACTTATCCAATAATTATAATGGTGAGGAAACTGTCACAATGGGAAATGGTCAACCTTTAAACATTCAAAATACTGGTAGTGGTAAACTCTCAACTCTTTCTCATACCTTTAATCTTTCAAAAATACTTCATGCCCCAAAACTTGCTGACAATCTCTTATCTGTTCATAAATTTTACCTTGATAATAATTGCATCTTTATTTTTTATACTGATTAGTTCCTCATTCAGGATAAAGTCACCGACCAAACTTTGTATACTGGTGAAAGCATCAATGATCTCTACGCTATTCCAATACTTCTCATCTATCCACATATACTATGCATTCAAAAAATTTAAATTTTCTTGCAAAACAGGAGAATATATCATTATGGCATTTTGTTTGGGTCATCCTACTCCAAGGATTCTTCGTTCAATTTTATCTCGTTTTGGTCTATCTATGTCTTCTTCTTTTTCAACTTGCAATTGCACTAGTTGTTTAAAAGCAAAAATAACAAAATCACCTTTTCCTATGTTTTTGTCCACTTCTCTTACACCACTTGAACTTGTTCATAGCGATGTATGGGGACCTTCTCCAATAATTTCTTCCAATGGAATAGATATTATGTTAGTTTCATTGCCAATTTTAGAAAATTCACTTGGCTCTTTCCTATTGCTTATAAATCTGACGTTCTCTCTATTATTCACAAATTTGTTCCCTTCATTGAAAATCAAATATCTAAAAAATTGAAAGTTTTTAGATTTGATGGTGGTGGTGAATTCTACAACAATTCCTTACAATCCTTCTTCAAATCCAAAGGTATATCATAAAATCATGTCCTTATACACCTGAACAAAACGACATTGCAGTACATAAACACCGTCATATTGTTGAAACTGCAATGTCTTTAATTTTTCACTCCTCTGTTCCTCTTGAATTTTGGCCTTATGGCTTTTCTACTGCAATCTTTCTTATTAATCATATGCCCTCCCCCTTACTTAAAATGTTATCACCATTTGAAATGCTTTTTGGTCATACTCTTGATTTGCATCATTTAAAAGTTTTTGGATGTGCATGTTATCCTCTCCTCAAACCCAACACCAAACATAAACTTGAACCAAAAATCATACAACATGTTTTCTTAGGCTATCCTCACAATTTTAAAGGCTATATTTCTCTTCTAAAAAACCAATTGGCCCTTGAATTCAAAATATCTAATCTTGGTCCTTTAAAGGATTTTCTTGGTCTCGAAATATAATTCTCTACTACTGGCATTTTTGTCAACCAAGCAAAATATCTCAATGATCTCCTTCACACATCATGAATGACCTTTGTAAAATCTTGCACAATATCAATGTGTACCACTCTTGACCTCTACACCACTGCACCACCTTTTAATGATCTTCCTTATATCGTAAACTTGATGGTTCCTGACAATAACTTACATTTACTCAACCCGATATTGCCTTCTCAATAAATTGTGTCACTCAATTCATGCACAAACCAACAGTCATTCACTTTTCTACCGTCAAACGTATCCTTTGATATTTATGTGGTACTCCCACCCTTGGCATACATTTTCGCAAAGGTTTGTTCTCTCTCCAAACCTTTTGTAACTCTGATTGGGCAGGTGATACTTCTGACCGATGATCCACCTCAAGATTCATTGTCTTTCTTGGCTCTAATCCAATCTCTTGGTCTTTTAAAAAGCAATCTACCATTTCTCGTTCCTCCACTGAAGTAGAGTATCGTTCTCTCACCACTATTACTGCCGATCTTTACTGGCTTCTACAACTTCTTTGTGATCTTCATGTTCCTCTCACAACCCCACCAACATTTTGGTGTGATAATGCTTATGCTATTTCTCTAGCTCATAATCCTGTTTTTCATGCTAGAACCAAACACATTGAGATTGATTACCATTTTGTTTGGGAAAAAGTTCTTCGTAAAGACATCTCTGTTCAACACATCTCTTCCGACAAACAACTTGCTGATATACTCACAAAGCCACTTCTTTCTCCCACTTTTCTTCACCTTCGTAACAAACTACCACTACAAGAAATTGGAACAACTGCGACGCCAAAAACAACGTCGACAAAAGGTGCGTCATCGTTAATCACCTTTCACCGACACACGTAATGTTACATCACAAAAAGTCTAGAATTAATTTTAATGCATTAACTTTCCACAACGCACACTATGTTACGTCGTGGAAAGTCACTTTTCTGCGATGCAGAGGAACAAGGCGTCGCAGAAAGCCTAAAAATTAAAGTTTAATACATTCACTTACCATATTTGTATCATCAAACATTGTATAAATATCCATTATGATCAATGAAAATAGCAAGCAAATCAATACAAATACATTGATATTTTACAAATTCCATATGAGCTAGCAGGGGAACCTAATGGACCAACAGATCATGAGCTCCAACGATTCGAGATTAACTGGCTAAACCCTTTTAGACCGAGCTAATCAACATTCGTTAACTAACAGGTCATTCTACTAAAGACTCGTAGTTGCACCCCCTCACTATAGATATATTTGTGTCCATTTGATAAAACCATGATTAGTAAGTTAATCCTTCAAAGATTGTTCGTAACCTCGGTTGGATCAAAAAACTATTTTGCCCTCGAGACTACATCTTGCTCCTTAAGTCCCACTTATCCACTATTGAACAATTGATTTAAGGTCCAACCTACAAATGGAATCCCTCTCGAACCAATGAGAGGGTGGGTCCCCTTGTTCAAGACTTGGATTCAGTGTTTAAGATAACAACCTATCTACTAATCCAAAAGCGGGTAGGAGTGAATTCTGTCTTGCATCCTATGTCCCTAGCTATCCACCCGATCTTACCTCTAAAATGGAAGGCTTATTGGGTCAAAGCTGATGAGCTATCCTCACTTGTGCAGATCTAAAGATAATCTCGTGTGAATAGGAGTTCACAGTTGGCTCATGATTAAGATTAAGCTACCTAGGTTATTAATAATCGAAATAGTCAGTTTTATACCATAAAAGATGTTATAACAAAAAAATGACTATTTCATGGTTCAGTCTTATGTAAATACTTTACATAAGATGCCCCTACTTTCATGGCTCTACATGAACGATTCAGGATCACTTTGTTTGTACTAACTACACAGCGAGCCGCATCTATATTTTCTCTGAATAAGGCGTCTAACCATTATTCATATACTATAGACTATTTAGGCTATATACTCGAACTTGATAGATCCACTATTATGTCTCTACATAAAGTTCAAGTTTACTTACAAATAATTTCGAGACTTCGTTTATTGGATTTAAGATTATAATACTCAATTTCTCAATAACAATTTTATTGAATAGAATATGATTACAAACTACGAGTTTTAGGACATAAATTTTCAACATCATAGTTGTTGGAAACCTCCAAAATCACCTTTGAATTTCATCTTGGAAACTCGTATAACAATCTCCAAAATAAAGTGCTCAGCTCACAACAATTTAAATAGCACAAAAGGGAGAAAATATGAAGAGATAAGAGATTCTCGTGATTAAGATGGTTTGTCGTAGTAAAAAAAGCCTTCTCTATCGGATAAAGAGGAAGTTAAATAGAGGTAGATATACATGGGAGTATTCGGCGTTCTTTAAATAAAATAAAATAATTAATTAATTAAATCATATTTAATTAACATTTCATTTGAATCACAGTTAATTCACATTTCAATTGAATCATATTTAAACGAATATTTCTCACATAATTTATAGTTTTAATTTAATTAAATAAATAGAATTAAAGTAAGGGGCATTTTTAAAAATAGCAAAATAAATTAAAATATTTACAACTTATAGCAAGATTTTTGGATTTTATCATTAATAATCAGTGATATACTTTTATCACTAGTTATCAATGTCACTGATAGAAGGATATCACTGACTATCAAATATTTGTTATTGATAGAATTTGAAATTTTGTTATAGTTGGATAATATTTTGTCAAATTTGCTACTTTTTACAATTCCTTTTAAACTAAACTATTAATTAATTACTAAATTAAATATATTATATTATAAAAAAGATATAATATAATAAACCAGGGCATCGTGATACCAACTATACAAATATAATAAACTGACTATAACATGAACTTGTCAATCACTCTTTGCGACCACATCTCCTCGTTGCACAATCTACCGTATCAGGTGATACTTTCCCTCTATGTGTTTCATTTGTTTATGGCTACAAGGTTCTTTAGAATTGGTTACTGCCCCACTATTGTTGCAAAAAGAGTGATTGGAAAGTTCATGTTATAGCTAGGGTTCTTAGTTTATTGGAGTTAGAGTTATATCAAACACAATTCACTTATTCAATAAAATTTTTGCTAAATAAACCTCAATAACAACTTTATTGAAAATAGAATATGTTCATTGTTTACAACCCACAAGTTTTAAAATATAAAACTTAACATACTTCTAGTTGAACTACAACTCCAACGGGGTTATATATAGATAATGTTTAGTTTAGAGAGAGAAAACATATAAATACAATAAACTAAGGCATCACATACTTATGACTTCTCCCACTTGTCCTAAATTGCATAACTTGTAGTCATAAAATTACTAGATGACCCTCAAACACTTTAGTTGTGAGAGCCTTTGTAAATAGATCATCTATGTTGTGTTCTAAAGTTATTTGTGTTGGGTTTTATGTTCTAAAACTCTTGGTTTGTAAATATTAATCATATTCTGTTTTTCATTAAATTTGTTCTTGAGCTATTATTCAATAAATTGTTATTGAATATATGATTTGCATTTATAACCATAAATCTAATAAACTAAGGTTTTTTTTTACTATAGTATGAACGCTTGAACTTTATGTAGTGACGTAAAAATGCATCAAATTTAAGTTAATAGTCTAAATGGTCTCTAGTACTGAAATAAGGTTGGACACACCTTCTTCTAAAGACACTATGGATGTGGTCCACTTCGTATTTAATTAATGCGATGTGATCCTAAATCGTCTAATTAGAGACATGTAAAAGAAGAAGTCATATGAATGAGTTTGTATAGGATAAGATTTTGAAATAGTTACTTTTACTTTATAACACCATTTACTGTTTAAAAGTGACTACTTCGAATTTGAAGCCAAGGTAACTTGGACTTAATCTTGAGTTAACTATGAATTGCTATTTATTTAAGATTACTCTTAGATTAGCATGGGTGAAAGCAACTCAACAAGGCTAGATTAACAAGTCTTCCATTTCAGAGTGGTTAGATAGTTGGGGACATAGGGTGCAAGACGAAACTCACTTCTACTCGCTTCTAGGGATATTAGAAAGCTTGTTCCATTAAGTACTGACTCAAGATTTTGAACAAGGGGCCCCAACCTTTCATTGGGTCAAGAAGGATTCCTTTTAGTGGTTAAACAATAAACCAATAGTTCATTAGAGGATCAGTGGGACTTTAGGAATATGAAGTAATTTTGGGGGTAAACGGTAATTTTGATTCAATCATAATTATAAACAACTTGTGAAGGATTGACTTACTAATCAGGGTTATATCAAGTAGACATAAATATATCTACAAGAAGGAGAGTGCAACTACGGGCTACAGTGGGCAATCTTAGTAGTTAATGAATATTGGTTAACTAGGTTAAAGAGTTTAGTCTATTAATTTTGGATCGTTGGAGTTCATCTGTAGATTCATTAGGTCCCCCTACTAGCTCCTGTCTAAATTAACCTAAGAAAGTTTGATAAAAAGAATTTGAATTGTTTGAATTAATTTAAAGAGTAAATCGTTACATATATTTTATCACAACCTCTTCCAGACCACCTACTCTTTACTCGATAGACGACGTGAGGTGAACCGATACCATGTCTTACCTTGATGATACTTACTGAACTTATTGCTTTGATCTTTGAAAATGCACTATAAGCATAAATCTCATTATATTATTAAGGAAATTCAAGTGTAGCTCGACTCATTACAATCTTTATTAAGACATAAAATTTCTTCCAAAAATTTAACTTATCTAGATTTTTATACAATTTTCTATGCAACCTTTATCCTTCTCGAAATTACTTAACTATAATAACTTGTAATTTCTTCTAAAGGACTGGTTAGCATTGCAGCAACAAGCTCAGCTCAGGGAAACATGATCCTTACTAGGAAAGTGAGAAAACATTTTGAAGAATGAGCTTGAAATGTTTAGTGAGTGATATTTTCAAAACATAATTTTCAAATAGTTATGCTTGATGCTTTTTAATGAAAACATAGGAGTTATTAAAATATAGTACAATAAATATTTTAGAATCTT
This sequence comes from Cucumis variabilis, assembly GCA_037974545.1. Classification (NCBI taxonomy): domain Eukaryota; kingdom Viridiplantae; phylum Streptophyta; class Magnoliopsida; order Cucurbitales; family Cucurbitaceae; genus Cucumis; species Cucumis variabilis. Next base: position 8,224,161 of record JBBPDI010000015.1, on the reverse strand, counting down.
TTCATAAGATTCTTCAAACATCCATAACATTTAAGAATATTATACTAGTCTCCTAGTATACATTCATAATATAGGTCGAATATCACTAAACCTTTTTTCTCATACGCAACAAAGCCTTCACTAATGTAATCGCATTAGACCCCTCTATAAAGCCTTCACATAAGTAATTAGATTGGGAGCCATATGTGCACATTCAGAGGTAATTGTATAGTACTAGCATAATTCTATGAAAACATTTAAATAAGCTTGTATAGGCTTGGAAACCAAAAACATTTAAAAAAGCCTTTAAATGAAATCAAACTTGTAAATTTTCTTAGACATCATGCAGGATAAAATATTCACAAACAAATGCTTGTACTCTTCAAATCATGGTATTAAATAACATTTTAAAACTAACTTTACTCACTCACGTGATGATTCCTTTCTTAGGTAAGAAAATCCACCAAATTTCACTTTTCCTGAAAATAAAGTATTTATACTTAAATTAATTCCCAATAACAAGAGAATACCAAAATACCAAGCAAAATTGGAAAAAACATCCAAAAATTTCCAAAATGACCTAAGATGATAAGTTGGCGCGTAGGGGTGGTCGACAAGAGGGGTTGGCACATGCTGTTGGACGGTAGAGGGGCTGCACGCTTACATGGCCTTGCTTGGCTGTTGTATGTCACGATCATAATTTTTTAGGGCATTTTTTACCTATGACTGTATGCTCAAATACTTTCAATTTATCTTATCTTTATGTCTTGTATTTAGTTTAGCTAGTTGCTTTACTTTTAAAGTCATAAAGCTTGGGTTTGACGTTTCAGCATTTTCATATGCAAACCTACAAAGTTGAAAATGTTCAAAATGTACTATAGAGGAGGCATAGTAGTTGAATTCCTGCCTACTCATTGTCGCACTTTGCAAGTAAAGCTTTTTCCCTTGCAACTGATAGTCTTCATTGCATATTGTAATGACAATTTCAATGAATTTTTCTCTCTCTCGTGTTTTATAAATAATTTTTTAAAAAACACGAAAGAAGGTTCCATCGTACGCTGAGTTTGTCCGTAACTTTCAAATTTTGATTATCTGACTTGTTCATCGAGAGAGAACAAGTACCGCATAATTGTCCGTCTCAAGTTTGAAAGGTTACAATTGTGACAAATGGTATCAGAGCCAAATTGGCTAATTGACAGTTGAGACAAAAAGATGTCGACTATGAACTTGACGGACAAGACCCATAATGAATGATTGGTAGGACTCGAAAAGCAGATGCTCTACCTGGTGGAAGCTCCTGATTCCATTCATTTTTAGATACCCGACTTGATGAAATTTCCAAGAAAACTGATGCTATTGATGCGGTGTTTAATCGTCTCGACAGATTATCCATATAAGAATTGTTAACTAGAGTTGACACTATAAAGTCACGAATATTTTAAGAACTAGAAACGTTATCTACGAGCGTAGGGACAGTTCGTTGGGCTTTACTGCCCATATGGAAGAACGAGTTATTGAGCTAGATGACTCCCAAAAGATGATGTTGGAAATGATAAATGAAATGTTAGAGGATTTTTGAGCTACCCTCGATGTCGTTGAGAATGAAATCATAGAGGTGAATTCGAAGGTGAACCTTACAGTGCGAGCAATGGAAAACTAAGCTCCGACTGGAAGAAAAATTGAAGTTGGCAGAATAAAAATCCTTGAACCCAAGCTATTATGTGGGGCAAGAGATGCAAAGGCGTTAGAAAATTTCATCTTTAATATCAAACAATACTTCAAGGCCACGGATACCATTATAGAAGAAGCCAAAGTGACATTATTGACGATGCATCTGTCTAAAGATGCGAAGTGATGGTGAAGGTCTGGGTATGTTGATATCTAGGAAGAACATTGCACGATAGACACTTGAGAAAGTTGAAAGAAAGAACTTTGCTTACAGTTTTTTTATGAGAAAGTCAAAATTCTGGTTTGACAAAAACTGCATGAAATAAAACACGTTGGCACCATTCAAGAGTATTTGAAAGAATTTACGGGGCTGATTTTAGAAATATGTGATATGTCAAAAAAGACAAAATCTTCTGTTTTGTTGAAGGGCTGAAGCCGTGGGCAAAGACTAAGCTATATGGGTAGAGAGTTCAAGACCTCACATCAGCTTATATGGTAGCTGAACATTTGATCGATATGTCTAGTGACTCTCAAGATATGAGACGTAACCAAAGTTCTTCACCTGGATGAAATAGAAATAGCCGATAAAATTCTCTTAAAACTGTTGGTGAAGATGTCTTTGGTGGAGACCGCAAGCCTTCCCAACCCAACACAGGAAACACATGACGAGGACACAATAATCTAAACCCAAAAAATTGTCTTCTCAATTGCTACATATGTAAGGGGTCACATCAAGCTATGGAATGTTTGAATCAATCGATCTTCTATGCCTTTCAGGCCTCTTTAGCCTCAGACTCAGATGACAAGTTAAGTCAATTAGAAGGGAAAGTTTGTCAAGCAGAGGAAGTTGAGAATCCTAGAGTGGGGGCCATGAGATTCTTGTCATCTCTTCAGATGAAAGTGGAGAAGACAAATAGACATGTGAAAGGGGGTCTAATATATGTAGACGCCTGGGTCAACCGAAAGCAATTAGGTAGCACTATGGTTGACTCTGGTGCAACTTAAAATTGCATAACAGTGGCAGAAGCCAAATAACTGAACCTTTGTTTTAAGAAGGATACAGAAAAATGAAGGTCGTGAATTCTACAGCTTTACCCATCATTGGACTAGTAAAACAAATGATAATACAGTTAGGAGGATGGAGCATTCTCGTAGAATTCATTGTTGTAGGTATGGTTGACTTTGATGTAGTACTCAAAATAGAATTCCTCCTTGAACATCAGGTGATCCTAATTTCTTCAGCCAAATGTCTAATGATCACTAGGTCTATCTCTACTATTGTTCAGATAGATCTTCGCCAACCCAATAGACTAAAAATGATTTTGTCCATGCAATTGAAGAAGGGACTCGCTCAAGATGAAACAATATTCGAGGCCATCCCACTTGAGTGTTTAGATATCTCAAGGGAGACAGTTCATAAAGACACAAGGTGCATCGTAAAGAAGTAAATCACCTACGAGAAGAATGCTTATCGTATGGCGCCACTATAGTTAACTGAATTTCAGAGACAATCGAAGGGATTATTGAGTTTAGGATTCATTAGTCCTGCAGAAACTCCGTACGAAGCCTATGTCTTTTTACACGAAGAAGAGAATGGAAATTTATGATTATGTATCGACAACCATGTCTTGAAGAAAGGCCAAGGGAAGGGCCAACTCTTGGATTCGTGGATGTGACCCAACCTATTAAAGCTCACACTTAATGCGTCTGATTATGCCTTAGACGATATTCTCGTGTAGAGTGGCCACCCCATCAATCTGAGAGTCAGAAGCCGAGTACCGCAGGAAAGAGTAATATGGTGTTTGAAGAAGAAACACTTGTCATGTTACACTGTTTGAGGGTTTGGAGACTGTATTCACAGGGATCTACTTATGTAAGAAAGACAACAACATTGTTACCAACCACTTCAATACTGAGACGAAACTGATTGAGTCAAGCAAGGTGGCAGAAAGACTTGTCTGAACTTGATTTTGGATGGAAACATAAGAAAGAAGCGAGTAATCAAGCAGCTAATGGCTTTAGTAAAAAAAATGATCATGTTATTCGATGTATATTATCTCGTAAGTCAAATTTATGGTCATATGCGGTATGTGTTGAGAGAATCGTTGTAAAAAAACTTTGTCACTCAGAATGGTGTGAGTTTGGCTAAGGTCGGTAAGGCAGAACAAAGGAAAAGGGTTCGGTTGCTGAAGGTAACTCAATTTTATTTTAATGCTATGATGAGTTTGTTAACTAGGAGAAGCCTATTTGAGATTGTTTGTGGTGGGGAACCTGTACTGTTGTGCCTTGTTAATTTTCTGTATGCTGAGAAGAGTCCTCGAGCTCACAACGTTACTAATAAGTGGGCGGATAAGAAGCGTTGCCCTTAGGACTTTCGTGCGAGAGATCAGGTCATTGTTAAGCTACGACCCGAATAGACTTGATTTTGAAGATAAAAAGACCACCACCCGTGAGAAGGGACTAGCAGAAGTGGAAGAAGTCCTTGCTGAGAAAGTGAGGAAAGGTAGAAGACCCACGAGGAGGATACATAAATTCCTAACAAAGTGGAAGAACGTCCCAGTGGAAGAAACAAGTTAGAGATGTATCGAAGACCTTGAAATGTGGAAGAAAAAGATCAAAGAGTTCCAGCTTTGCCAATTGACATGGACGATAATTATTTATGTGAGAGAAAATGTCACAGTCATACTTGTTCAAAGCATTGTTTGTCTATGGCCGTATGCCTAAATACCCCAAATTTATCTTTTCTTTATGTTTTGTATTTAGTTTAGCTAGTTGCTTTCCTTTTTAAGTCATAAAGCTTGGGTGTGACGTTTCAACATTTTCATATGCATGCCTACCCAAACTAAAAATGTTAAAAATGTACTATAAGGGAGGCATGGTAGTTGAATCTCTGCCCAAACATTGTCACACTCTTTGCAAGCAAACCTTTTTCCTTGCAACTGATAGTCTTCATTGTATATTGTAATAGTGATTTTAATGAATTTCTTTCTCTCTCATGTTTTATAAATAAATTTTTCAAGAACGCAAAGGAAGGTTCCATGATAAGCTGAGTTTGTCCGTGACTTTCAAATTTTATTCGACTGACTTGTTCATTGAGTTCAAACAAGTGCCACACAACTGTTTATTTTGAGTTTGAAATACTACAATTGTTACATTGTGCGGTGGTCACACGCATGGTGGTGCTCTTTGTGGCCCCTGTTGCTTAGCCTCTATGTGTTATAAGCCTTCTTTCAATATTGAAGGCTAATATCTCAATATCCCAAATCTAAATGATAAAACTTCCTTCTACAAAGTTTCTTTGAAATGTTATAAGTATCTTAGCTCAAAATTTCAACTCCAAAATCTAAACGATGTGCTCTGTAGCCCTCCAAAAGTGCACGTTGTTTAGATTGCTCCGAAAACTGACATTTCTCCCTTTTCTCAACTCAAACTCAAACCTTCTTTGCTCCAATTTGTCCAGCACCCCAAGACTATAAACTAGACTCAATTTGTGAGGTATAGCAAGTGGAAACAAGGAAATGGCACGAGTGGATGTGATGCTCTTCTCCTTCAAAGCATCCCTATTTATAGAAAGGTTGCATGACTTGAAATTGACATCTATCATCTACTTTATGCATGCATTCCCACGTATTGACTCCCTTACCTAATCTACCCTATGTTTGTCTTAGGTTATTTTCATGTTCTCCATCTCCTACTTAATAACAACAAAATATTATTTTATATTATGCTTAAGCCTTTTTCTTTAGCTTCCTTCTTCTCTTTCCATGCCTTGCCCATCCCTTCTTGCCTTCTAGCCCTCTTCTTTGACCTTCTTTGTTTCTTATGTTTCTGTGGCACTCCATTCAAGGTATTCCTGTAACTACATGCTTTCTATGATTTTTGGAAAATATCACTAAAATGACCTTTTAGCCAAGTCTTAAAGTGAAATTTCTTTTTAGCCCAAAATCACTATATTTGTTTTTATAGGCTCTTTAATTTGAACATTAATACTTAAGATCTCGGTATAATTTATTTTCCCTACTCATTTTTACAAAGATACATCCTTGAGCTCCTTAAAAAAATTCCTTAAGACTTTGGAATCAGGTTTACATATTTGATATAGTTAACGACTTGGTAACGAGAGAGAAATTATATTTAAATAAGATTTGAATTTCCAAATTTTGAATTGTGATTTCAATTGGTCAGTTGAATTGATCAAGATTAATGGTGTCACACCCTATCTTACACACGTCCTTACAAGCTGTGTGAGATGCGACATGACTTTGAGCATTTCTAACGCGTTAAACACCAAAAACACTTAGCTTGATGACCTTAAGCTTTGTTTAATCCCTTGGCTTCTTAAACTTAAATGTAACTTAAAATTAGACTTAGGAAATATAAATGCTTAACACAAAAGGAGTAATAAAACTCAAGCTTTTATTACATAAATCAAGCTTCTTACAAACAACTTTACAACATTTAGCAAAAATATAAAAGCAACCCTTAAACTTAAAACTAAACGCCATGGCAGCCCTTATCGCCTAGCAAAGTTCTCATCATTTCTTTCCTTGACCGTAATGCTTGGAATCTGAAAAGTAAAACTTAAAAACATAAATCAAGGACTCAGTGAGGATTTAAGAAAAATGTCTCATGAAATAACTTTCGTAAAACATCATTTTGCTTCACACATATTTTTAGATAAACACCGTATCCATCTGGAGGAAGGGGCAAAGAACAAAGTTCAACCGCAAAGATGCCTCAATCCTACCTTGAAGGAAGTTGTCAAGAAAGAGGTCTTGAAGCTTAAAGATGCTGATATCATATATTTGATATCGCATAGCACTTGAGCAAGTCCTATTCATGTAGTACCCAAGAAGACCGGTATGACCATTGTGGAAAATAGCAAAAGTGAGCTCGTTTCTACTCGTGTTTCAAATAGTTGGCGCATGTGTACCGATTATAGGAAGCTAAATGAGGTAACTCTTAAAGGTCACTTCCCTTTACCTTTTCTAAATCAAATGATTGAATAATTAGTAGGGAAATCTTACTTCTGCTTTTTTAGATAGATTCTCTGGATTTTATCAAATACCCATTGCATGATTAGACCAACATAAAACCACTTTTACATGTGAATTTGGAACTTTTGCTTTTAAAAGAATGCTTTTTGGACTATGTAATGCTCCTGCGACATTTCAAAGATGCATGTTAAACATATTTATAGATTTCATAGGAAAATGCATAGAAGTATTCATGGATAGTTTTACCGTTAATGGGAATGATTTTGATTCTTTCTTGAATAATTTAGAGGTGATGTTAAAGAGATCAGATACTAACTTAGTGCTTAACTTTGAAAAGTGTCATTTCATGGCCTCTCATGGTATAGTACTAGGACACTTCGTATCATCTAAGGGAATAGAAGTTGACAAAGCTAAAATTGATGTGATCCAAAATTTGTCCTAGCCCACTTGTTTGAAAGATGTTAGATCATTTTTAGGTAGTGTTGGTTTTAATAGAAGGTTCATAAATGATTTTTCTAAAATAGCTTTGCCTTTAACAAATTTACTTAAAAAAGATGTACCTTTTGTCATTGATGATAAATGCATGCATGCCTTCAATACTTTGAAAAATAAATTGACTTCCTCTCCTATCTTGCAAACACCAAATTGGAACTTACCATTTGAGATAATGTCTGATGTAAATGACTATGCATTAGGTGCAGTACTAGAACAAAGAATAGATAACAAATTGCATGCTATATATTTTGCATCTCGTACTCTAAACTTTACTCAAGCTAATTACTCCACAACTGAAAAAGAGTTTTTGTTTATAATCTTTGCTCTTGATAAGTTTTGTAGCTACATAATAGGATAAAAAATAACTGTGTACATTGATCATGCAACTATCAAATATCTTACAAACAAAAAAGAGAGCAAAGCAAGGATTATCAGATAGGTACTCTTGCTTCAAGAGTTCAACTTAACAATCAAAGATAGGAAAGGTATGGACAATCCCGTTGCCGATCACCTAAGTTGAATTGTTAAAAAAAAGACTAAAATCCAGTAAGGGAACATTTCTTTGATGAAAATTAAAAAGTGACTGGTAAACTTCCTTCTCATTTCTCTTATAATAAAAAATGAAAATTAAAAAGTGATCAAAGCATTATGTTTGAGAGTCTCCTTATCTTTGGAAAATAGGAATAAACCAAATAGTTAGAAGATGTGTTGCTGAAAATGAGCATGATTCTGTCTTGTCTTTTTGCCATGAAAGAGCATGTGGAGGACATTTTGGTCCTAAGCGTCCTACTAGGAAGATTTTAGACTTTGGATTTTATTGGAAATTATTGTTTGCCGATTCTTATGCATACTGTAAAGCATGTGAAAAATGTCAAAAATTTGGTTGCATTTCCAAAATGAATGTAATGTCATTGAAACCAATTCTCCCTTGTGAAATTTTTGACATTTGAGGAATTGATTTCATGGGTCCATTTCCTTCCTCTTTTTAAAATATTTACATTCTTCGTGTAGTAGATTATGTTTCCAAGTAGATTGATGGAATCCCCACTAGAACTAATTCTTCCTCTGTTATTTCCTCTTTCTTAATTGCAAACATCTTCTCTAGATTCGATACTCTCAAAGCCATAATAAGTGACCAAGGAACCCACTTTTGTAATCTGAACATCGAGGCATTAATGAAGAAATGGGGAGTCCAACACTGAGTTTCAACTTCGTATCATCCTCAAACAAATGTCCAAGCAGAAATTTCAAATCAAGAGGTAAAATCCATTCTTAAAAAAACTGTTAATCCTAATAGAAAAGACTGGAGTCTTAGATTAAATGATGCACTTTGGGCTTATAGGACAACTTACAAAACACTCATAGGCATAACACCATTTAAATTAGTGTTTGGTAAAGCATGTCATCTTTCCGTAGAATTAGAACACAAAACTTTTTGGGCTATTAAAAAGTTCAACTTATCTCTTGAAAAAGCTGGCAAGAATAGATTTTTAGAACTTAATGAGTTAGAAGAACATAGGTTTGATTCTTATGAGAACTCTAAGATTTATAAGGACAAAATCAAACTTTACCATGATAAAAAGATCCTTAAAAAAGAGTTCAAAGTAGGGGATAAAGTGCTTCTTTATAACTTAACTTTATCTTTCATGCCGGGCAAACTAAAACTCAAGTGGATTGGCCCATTTGTTGTGTCTAATGTCTTTGACTATGGTGCAGTTGAGATGATAAGTGAGAAAACAGGAAAAGTTCTCAAAGAAAATGGGCATAGACTCAAAATCTTTATTGAAGGAGAACCTACATCTTTCCAAGTGTGCAAGATCACACTTTCCACCCCGCCTACACATGTGTTGGTGAAGTAAATGGTCGAGCAACCGACCTGAAAAATTTGTGCTTCTTGGAGGCAGTCAGGTATCAATTTACTTGATTTCTTTAATTTCTGTTTTTCTTTTGCTTTTACTTTCTAGTGTCTAGTTTTTGCTTTCCAATAAAACTAAAAAAATTTTCTTTCTTTTTACAGGAATAAATCTTACCCGAAGCACACCTTAAAATAAAGAGGAGTAAATGTTTTCTCCATGCAAGCTTTCCATCAAACAACCATCAAGAATCATCCAGGGGAGTACAATGTTCCCTTTTCCTTTCTCTTTCCCTTTACTTTTCTTTCAAAAGCTTTGAGGACAAAGCAAATTTTTAAGTGGGGGGTGGATTGCATGTTTCTTGATAATTAGCTTAACTTGCATGTGTGTGAAAATGGAGTGCTTTTTATAAAAAAATTTTAAACTTTTTCACAAAAAATTGCATATATGCCCAACCCTTGAGCTGAGCTCGGATTTGTGAATTATCACAATTTGGAAATAATTGTCATATTCTGGATGTATCTGAATACCATAAATAGAATGAGTAGAGAGTGACTTGCTATTATTTTTTTTTTAACAGCTTTCTAGCCATACCATATTGAGATATCAATGCTTGAATAACAATGGTATGCTTGCTTTGATTGAATGATTGCATGTAATACAATAATGCATGGATATATATCTAGCGTTGTCTTCTTTGTTGTATTATTTTGATATGTCTATGATACACTTAGTCCAAATCTAGCCTCGATAAAGTTCAAATAGGATAGGAGTTTCTCTTTAGAAGTTGAGAAGGCTTTAACACTTTTGTCTTGTCAACATGATTTGGGAACCTCTCGCCTAGCCACAAAGAACTAGATCTCTTAGAAAAGATTAGGCATTGATGAAACTTGTTGTAACCTTGAAAGGAGAAATCAATCTAGAAACTAAGTTTAGAAACATAGAAAGGTAGCCCACTGATTCTAGCAAGGCCTAGTTACCGTTGCATACCAAAGAAAAAAATAGAGAGGCTTGCAAAAAGAGTAATTGCATACAAAAAAAGAGTTAGGCAACCAAGAGCAAAAAAAAAAAAAAAAAAAAAGGAAATGCAATATGCATTAAAAAAAAGCTTGTAAAAAAATGAGAGGCAAGGGATGTTAATTGTGTTGGGTTTTCTGACTATCAGAACTTTTGAGGAAAAACTACACTTTTAACTTAAGTAAAACTAGATAACCTTCTCTTAGTGTTCTAAATATAGCATCTAGTTTGATGAGAGCTTTGAAAAGAGGAGGAATCCTCCCTGTTCCATAAGTAGAGGGAAAACGAGTCTAAAGTGTTTTAAATCTTTTCATAGCATGTCTGGCATCCAAGTAGCAAAACTTGAGCATCTTTCTAAAACGTGCTTGTTCCGGACGAACTTAGTTAAATCCAAACCTCAATCAATAATTTTTAATCTCTTCGATAATTTGAACTAGGTTTAAGCATAGGTTTGGATGGACTGTTAATACATTGAGTAACGTCGTCTAGTTGACTTGTTAGAAATGTATCACCTATATACTTGCATGATTGTTTATTTTTCTCTTAAGTTGATGTTTGCTTCCCGTGCATGCTGCTTGACTGTTGATTGACATTGAGTTGAAAGATGTTTGGCCAAAGTGGAGAGTACAAAGGATGAAGAAATAGTAGAGGCCAAATTGGCCAACACTCTAGCACTACGTGAGGAGGTGAACGATGCGAGAAAAATAGGAATTTTGCACTAAGCGTTCAATAGAAGGGTGGCTTCAACCCTCATTTCAATGCTTCTTCTAGATCTAGAATGAGTTATTGTTTAGGTTTTCGAAGCCAAAACCAAAGTCAGGGAAGAGGAAATGTCCAGTTTTGATAGGGGGAGCTTCACAAATTAGGCAAGCGAGTGAAACTACCTTGAACCATAGAAGAAGGTTTAGGACTTTAAAGGTATGTTGCAATTGTCATCAACCAGGACACTTTATAAAAAATTGTCCTAGTTGAGTACTCCAAAATGATCATGGGGTAGTGTCGCAATCTATGAATCAGCCCAAAAGGGCAAAGTGGAGTTAAGGTAAGAGGCCTAAAAGGCCAAGGCAACAAGGAAAGATCTGTGCGATGAATTAGAGAGAAGCCAGAGACACTTCTAGCACGATCGGAGGTTCATTATTAAATTGTTATTCTCCTACCTTTGTGTTGATTGATTTAGGAGTCACACATTCTTTTGTTTCTGTTTTACATGCTAAGTCCTTGAATCGCAAGATAGAACGTCTAGAAGGTGGAATATTGACTAGTATGCCTACATGTGAGGTGTTTATAGTTGACTTAATATGTAAAGAATGTGAAGTAAAAGTTAAGTACACGTTTATGTTTGTATACTTCAAATTTATTAGACCTTGGGAATGGACTTCCTAACCAAGTATCATGCTACCCTAGATTGCTCCAATAAAAAGATAGTATGTAAACCTGAGAATGTTCTTGAATTATTTGCTATTGTCATATACTATAGGAAGTTGAGTTTAAAAAGTTGTTGAAGAAAAATGGCAAAGCTTTTGGTTCAAGTTGTTTTAATCATTTTGGAATTTTTTAGAAAAACAGAAAAGAAAAGAAAGGAAAAAGAAATGGAAAGTGGAATTTTGTATATATATATGATTAAAAAAAAAGAGAAAAGCTTAGTTAAAAGAGTATTAAGAAAGAGGAAAGAAGTAAAGAGAGGGAAGGAAAACGGTCCTCATTTTCTTTCTAATAGAGTTCTCCACAACCAAACCATATCTTCATCCATTTTCACCAAACTTTTGTAGAGGTCTTGAGGTAGAATTCGAGAAAGAATAAAAGGGAAAGGGCTGTGAATTGAGGTGAAGGAGATTAAGAAAAACTTGAAGGAATAGACAACCATGACAAAAGCTTGGTGTTTACAGACATTCTCTAGTTTTTTAGTCGGTTTAAACTACTCAGGAGGAATTAAATGGTGAGGTTTGTTTGGTTGGAAGTTTATTCAATTTGTAATAAGTTTTGTGAAGGAAGATGGTTGTTGATTTGGACTTACTAATTTCATGTTTGTGGCGCGTTTGCAATATTTCATAGAGTCAGGTCATTGCGCGTAATATGCTCGCTGTAATTCTCTATATGGCATGCGTCAATTCTAGGTGATGAGTCATGGATCATGATCATGGCATGTAAGGTGCTCATTATGTGCCTCTTCATCGCATGATACTTAAGTCCTCATTGAGTACAACTCTTTCTACAGCTTGTCCAAGTGTAAGCGAAACAATAGATTTACCTGGGTGATCAAAGGTCGAACACATGGAATTGTTTATGGACATTAGTTCTAGGTTCCACTTATCGTTTACGCATTATGGCAATTAAGTTCAAAGAATGTAATGCGAACTATAACTACTTTCCTACAGCTAGAGACTCATGCACAAAGAATAATATGGCAAGGTAGAAGATTAAACGAATTAACTTGTATGCGAGAAAAAGGTAAAGGAAGGTCTAGAATTATTAGATGATTGAGTAGTGTGAGAGTCTTGAAATTATTAGATGATTGAGTAGTGTGAGACTCTTGAATCGATATAACTGCATAATCAACATACGATTAACGTGACCTTCTCTTGAAGTGCTTAGACAACATACTTACTCTCCTTTCGGGATGCAACTGACTAGCTTGATTAGGCAGACTATATCTGGATGACCTGACTTATAATACTTATAGGACTTATCGTTTAAGTACGATAACCTCTCGGTACCTAATGTCCGCACTTGTTCACCTTTTGGGATACAAATGTTGGTAGTTACCTCACTAAGGTGAAGTTTGTTATCAAACTCCTCTTTGTGTGCATTAGCCCTATATATCCTTCCAACTTATCCTCTCAATAAGTTGGCGATTGACACTGGCCAAGTGATGAATATAACTCAACTAATGTAATAAGCCTTATAAGCTAGACTCCCTATCAAGAACTTATCATAAACTGACTACTAATAACACAAAGTTAAATGAGAGGTCAAGAAATGGTAGATTGAAAAGTAAAAATGTAATATATGTATAAAGAATATAGGCCTTCGACCACTGTACAATATGAACAACACATATATTACAATGGAATGTAAAAAATAGAGAGAAAGAATAATGGAAAACTATTACAAGTTAAGGAAAAATGGGGGAATGATTCTTCTCTTACTTGAGCTCTCAGCTCTCTGACTGGCCTATTCGGGCCTTTGCACCCATTCAGGCACTCTCTCTTCTTGGTGAAGATGAAGTTCTTTTATAGACATATTTTTTGTGGGAAACTTCTATTCATCTGAGCGTGTCAGCATTGACTCTGACATTGTAAGATCACGTCATTCCAACTATCATTCTTGTCTTCTAATGAGCTTTTCTCGAATGATGTCATGGTTCCTTGCCTGAGGTTGTTAACCGTCAAGTGAGTTTCCATCATGTGATCTCTTGCGAGATATTCTCAATGATTTGCTTCTTTCTTCTTGTCCCACTTATCCTGCATCTAGACATGGTAATCACATACAACAGGGATGACACTTATGTAAGCTGTATTTCTAAATATTTATGAACTCACAACATGAGTCACGTGTTCTGATCATATTCTTATGTGTTTAAACCTCATTATTCTAATAAAAGGGCTGTAATATCAAATACTTTTACTTGTTTTCACATCCCCAAATTTTGAATAATGCTTGTCCTTAAGCATCGTCTGTAATATGCTTGTCCTAAAGCACCATTCCTTCTTAAAGATTCACCTTCCCTTTTGCGTTTCGATATCTATCAAAATGCAAGCAAGTTTTATTTGTTATTTAGGATTTACTCTCATCGAGTACTTCTTACTATGAAAACATTTCTAAGTTTAGAATGCGGCAAGCTTAATAATCAAAATATCATTGTTCATTCCCTACAGTAAATCTTATTTTCAACTTCAAAAGTGGATAAAATTTTGAAAAAGTTTTGAAATCCTTTTACTTGGCGAAAGAATGCTTTTTATTATATTTACCTTAGATTTGGCGTTGAGTGAAAAATCATAGTTACTCTATGAGTCTTTTTCTCTCCTCAAGTGTAACTCTTATGGCCTCTTATTACTCAACTCTCTAAATTTTTACTTTTGAGGCTCTACTTCTTTATTTTTGTGAGAGGAGATAATAGGAGTTGTTATTTCAATTGAATCAAAGAATACCATTTTTAGATGTTTTTCACTTTTGGATTAGTTTTAATTTTGGATTAGGGAAAGACAGAAAGTGTAGAAGATGAAAAGCAAGAAGAGGAAGTAGATGAAGAATGGAAAGAAGAGAAGGGAGAACATAAAGAGTCAGAGTCATCTACAAAAGAGTCGAGTGAAACAAGTGAGAAATCCATGAATAGTAAAAAGGAACAACAGAAGATAGAGAAGGGAAAGAAGGTAATTGTATATAATTTACATAACTGTAACCTATTGGTCTCACTGAATCTTATATACTGTTGTAACAAAAATGTAAAATAGGTGATAAATCCAAGAAAGGCAAAGAAACAAAATAATGACAAAAGAAGGAAAAGAAATGGGCCAATGAAGGAAGGCAGTGGTGAGGTATGTGTGATTTTGTACTGTATTTCACATGATACATGTCTTTTGTGCTATATATGGGGTAATTATATTGTACTAGAATTACATGGTATTTGTAATACAGTAATATGTATGGCTTAATCATTGATTATGGTATATCGAGTATTGGGTATTAGATATTTTGTATATATTCAATTTGTGGTAGTATGTGATGGTATATAATATGCATATTGATTATTAGAATTACAATGTGTTCATATGATAAGGAACATTCTAACTTGTATATTGATTATTGGAATTACAGTGTGTTTGTATGTTATGATTGATTATTGATCCAGTAGGTTGAGTCTTCAATTTAAAAATTTATAAGATATTGAATCTCTGGTATGTATAATTGATTACTGTAGTTACATTGTATTTGAGGTTTATGAACCATGCTAATTTATATATATAGAGAGAGAGGATTTTGTGTTATTTATAATTTTCAGTTTGTCATTAACATAATAATATTACTCATCACTATTAGGATGCGGTATACTTGATGAGTCACCAAAGGAGGAGTGAACCTTTATGAATTAATCTACAAACCAAGAGCAATATCATAAACAAAATAAAAGAAAATCTTGGGAAAAGACTGACCTGTAGATTTAGTGAGGGGATATTCTGCCATTTTCTAAAGTTTTCAATAACAAACCAATCATCCCAATTGTTGTTGCACCTAATTCAGCGTATGTACAAGCCAAAGTCGACTACGCAACTACATTTCATGATAGGGGGTAGGGTACTCAAGTTTGGACTGAGGGAATTTGCCATGATAACAGGCC
>JBBPDI010000015.1:8151736-8189803 GCA_037974545.1 Cucumis variabilis | reverse complement strand
TAACTTAAAATAGAGCTTCATGTTTAAATGTGATTTAAATATGAATATGGATTCATATTTGGAAGCTCAGAATTGATAGAAAAGGTCAAAGATGTAAAAAGTTAAAATGTTGACTTTTGACTTTTAAAAATTTAACTTTGGCTGACTTTATATTCAAATGTGATTTGAATTTTGGAAAAATGAATGTGGATTCATACTCGGGAGGTTGAAGTTAGTCAAGATGGATAAAATGATAAAAAGTCAAAATGTTGACTTTTGACTTTTGACTTTTTAAATGTCAAATTACCATTTCATCCTTGAAAGAACATTGAATATAATTAACAAATGGCTTCATGCATGTAAGACACCTACTTGGTGATATGCCAAGTGTGGAGAGTGGAAGCGCACTACATAAAATTTTGCATGTAGTTTGCTTATAAAACGAATGGATTGGAAATGAAAAGAGAATGTTCTTTTGGTTAAAATTTAATTTTTTAAATTTGGAATTTCAAAATCAAAACAAAAGAAAAAAGAAAAAAATTCTTTCTCTCCACAATTTCTTCCTCCTAAATCTAACTCTCTCTATTTTCTCCACCGTTCGAGTTCCACAACTCGGTTCTATGTCTGGAGAATAGCGGGTCAACACTAGTGGTAGTTTAGGTTTTAATTTCGTAAGGAGATCATGAAGATCACGTGAGAAGATTACAATAATAGAAAAGCATCAAAGGTGAGTTTTTATATTAACCCTATTTTGTTTCATTTAAGGGTTGAAATGCATGTTAATCACTAAAGTGTTTAGTTATAATTAGAGTAAAATCTAATTTTAATTCCGCTTCGCATGTCTACCGTTTCCATCAATACGTACTTGGGTTCACTGCAAAAGCGAAGGAAATAAAAATATTAGCGTCATACATATTCTTGGTGGATGGATTAAAAAAACAGAAAAATGTGTGCGAGTTCATACCTTTCCCTATCGACCTAAAAACACTACGGAGGACAAATGAAAAAACAGTTAACAATTACTTGGAAAAAAATGTGAATGATGTTAAAAATTTTGGTGCCTTAGAGGATGGAAATGAATGGATAAGAGCCACAACGAAAGAATTACAGAACCATTACTAAAGTTAATAGGGATTTAAAAATACCAATACATTGGCAATTAAATACAAAAACTAAATTCTAAATTCTAAATTCTAAGGTTAAGCATCCTCTCACAATTAAAATTAGAGATTACAGAGAAAAAACTTACTCCATTGAATTCTCTAGATTTGCCAATCAATAAGTTTGAAGGCATTATCACTTGGAAACCTACCTATTCTCTAAGCAGGATTTTGGTTGGTGGGAACCAAAATTAGAATGGAAAACTTTTTAGAGAGAATTCTTCTAGGCGAGCATATGCAGAGCAAAGGCAGATCAATGAAAATCCTTTTCTTGCCATACATATAACTCCCTCTTCTTCAGGAAAGTTGGAGAGAAAAATGGAAACGTGTGACCACGTTTCCTATTAATTTTTAAAAAATTAAATTAATAAAAAAATTAAGGGGTCTTTTAAAAAATATAACAAACCGCTAAAATATTTTACACTATAAAACAATTTAAAAATGAAAAATACCAAAAATGTCTCATGATTAATTAGCATCCAACGTGCATAATATATTTAGAAAACGATAGTTTAGATTTGGTTATTCTTTTCTACACAATTGTTTAGATTGGATTGAGCAAAATCTAAAGGATTTTTTTCAAGATTCTCTAGTACACAATCATTTAGATTTGGCTATTTTTGGTACACGATCATTTAGATTCAATCGTTTAGAGTTGGGTAGCCAAATCTAAATGATTTTTTTAATCTTTTCTAGTACACAATCGTTTATATTTAGTACAAGATCATTTATATTTTGTACCCGATTGTTTAGATTTGATCATTTAAATTTAAGTAGCCAAATTTCAACGATTTGTTTCAAGATTTTTTTGGTACACGATCGTTTAGATTTGATAATTTGAATTTGGCTACCCAAATCTAAACGATTTTTTAAAGATTATTTGGTAATGATCGTTCAAACTTGGATATTTTTTTTATACGATCGTTTAGATTTGGTTCTCGAATCTAAACAAAGTTTTTTCAAGATCTTTTATATTTGGTAGACGATCTTGAAGAACCTACATTTTGAAAAAAAAAAATAGACCTTTTATATTTGGTACATAATCTTGAACCAAATAACAATTTAAAAAATCGTAAAAGAAAAAACAAAAAATGGTAGAAGAAGAGAAGAAAGACGATGAAGAGAAAAAAAATCACAAAAGAGGAAGAAAAGAAAGACGATGAAAAGAAAGGGTAAACATGGAATATTTTTTAAAAAATGGCTAGCTTAATGGACTTTTTCATTTTGTTACAAGGGCCATAAGTATTTTGACTATTTGTTATATTTATGAAAATTAACGAAAAATTAAATTAATTAATTAAATAATATTTAATTAATATTTCATTTAAATCATATTTAAATGAATATCTTTGATATAACCTATAGTTTTAATTTAATTAAGGAAAATGCATCAAATGACAAAATCATTTAGGAAAAAAACATCAAATGTCAAAAATATTGTAAGTATATCATAAGTGATATCATATGACTATCAGACGGGTATCAAAGGGTTATCTACTTTTAAATTTGCTACTTTTGCAATTTAGAAAATATAGTGACACGAGCCTTATTATCATAATATTTTTTGCTATTTTTTCAAGTGCCCCTTTAATTAAATAAAATTAAACTAAACTATTAATTAGTTATCTAATTAATTAATTGCTCAATTAAATATCTTATATTTAATTTAGTCAAAATTTGAATCATATTCTAATATAATCTTATCTCATAACCTATAGTTTTAATGTGTATTATATACATATTAAAATTTAACCTAGAGTTTTAATATGAATCTAATTCACCTTAAATTAATATTTGAACACATTCAAATATTTTATCTCTCATAAACTAATTCTAAACCATAACCAAAATTAAATTTATATAATAAAATTTAATTAAAATATAAACTTTATATTATAATGTATCGCCATACATTATATTATATTAATTCCCAAAGTAAATTTGAACATTTAAAATTACAACCAATATAAATAAATCTCATTACCCTCTATGAGCTAGGAAGGAGACCTAATGGACCTGCAAATCAGAAGCTACAACGATATGAGATTAATTGACTAAACTCATTAGCCACATTAATCAATATTTGTTAAATGTGTGTACACTCCACTAAAGATTCACAGCTGAACTTTTCTCACAGTAAATATATTTTTGTGTCCACAAATATAGACCAATAATAGTAAGTTAGTCATTCTCAAGTGTTCGTAACACCAGGTTGATCAAATTATGGTTTTACCCATGGATTACTTCTAGTCCTTAAATACTAGTGCTCCTTTAATAAACAACTTGTTTATGGTCCAACCATTAAAGAGAAACTCCTCTTGTACCATAGAGAGGGTAGGACTTTGTTCAAGTCGTGGAGATACCATTTAAGGGAATAAGTGAATTCTATCTTGTGTGATTACGTTCCTAACTACCCACTCTGTCTTGTCCTGAAAATGATAAACATATTGAGTCAGTAATCTGGCCACTCTCACTCATACAATCAAAGAAAAATTCCTCATGAACAAGAGTTCATAATACACTCAAGATTAAGACTAAGTTACCTAGGTCATCCTAATGCAATAGAAACTTAACTAGTTAACGAAGTTACATCTTGTGGTTAGTATTTTGTGGTTCGGTCTTATGTTGTCACACCCCATTCTAGGCTTTTCTTTTAAACTAGATCATGGTGTGAATCCACTCCTTAAAACATTCTTTTCAAACGCAAGATTTATAAAACACTTCTTCAATAAAAAATCAATAAAAATTTTGACAGCACCTCCCCTAAAATACGGGGTAGCCAAACCTGAAAAGGGAGATATTTTCACATCCATGTGTATGAAACTAGACTTCAAATACAACAACACAAAAAATGTGTCTCACCACACACATTCAGACGGTTTTAGAGTTTCAAGTAGAGAAATTAGGTATTACATATAAAATATTACAATCTAATGTGGGATCCTTCAAACTAACCACCCCATAATGAAAAACAAAAAGTTAACTATATACATACTAAATCAATCAACGTTTGGTCCTGCATCACTACCTGGGAGCGCAAAGAAATACATTGAAAACGTAAGTGGAAAACTCAATGAGTAACAAGTAAGTAGATGTAAAAAAAAACTTGTAAAACATACTGACCAATAAGATGTGTAAATATGCATCGATAATGAATATTAATTAAAACGTTATCGTCACATAGTCCATGAGTCAACCAACAAACCTGTAATTGATTCAACCATGGCAAGGTGCCTAGATATCCGACCAAGAATAGCTTGTACATGATCAAAGAATCATGCGGCCACAACTAGCTCACGCATATTTAGGACTTGGCACAACAGTAACCTCTATCCAATTCGACCATGATAGCATACGAAATACACGGCCTAGAATAGTTCACACATGATCCACATCCATAAGAAAACACGTGGCCAAATGGAGCTCACACATACTTAGCACCTACTATAGTAACCACATCCATCCAATCCAACCATGATAGCATACTAAATATACAGTCCACAATAGCTTACACGTGATCTGTATCTACGTAGAAACACATGGTCAAACTAAGTTCACGCATATTTAGCACCTACCATAGTAACCATCTCCATATTCGCTCCTATGTGCACATAGAGGCACCCACCATGGATCAAACTAGGCTTGAAGCCAAATCACATCATCCATCTACGTGTTCACCTAGGTTTAGGTTTCTGAATCTACGGTCATGGCCTCTTCCAGCCCCAAAGCCCCCTGACAATCATAGGTGGTGCTACGAAAACATATTCACATTGCCTTTAGGAAAATCACCAATTTCTTTCATAAAAATCACATGTGTCATGCTTAGAAGCCAAACATAGTCAAATAACTCATTTTCATAAAGTAGTTTTTAGTCCTTAGTCATCAACACATACTTTTAGAATAACATTTTTATAAAAATTTAAACGATGCACATTCTTAAAATCATTGTGAGTAAACACTTTAGTTAAACACAAATGAACTTTAACATGAAAAGGTTAAGTCATGGTAGTTTTCTAAACAATATTATAAAACAACATGTATAAGAAAACTTGAAAATGAACCACTCATAGTCAATAACTCGATTCCCTGAGGTTATATGCTTTTCCCACTGTAATTTAGCTTGAAACAACGATTAAAGTCTCTTAGTTATCTTCACAAGACACAAAGCTTCAACTAGGTGTAAAGTACTTCATAAGGCCACCAAAATCTATTCAATGCTTTTAAGGTTCTTGAATTTTCAAAGTATCTAGGATTAGACTAAACTTTTCACACCTGAACCCATAGACTTGAAATCTAGATACTTAACCCCATGAACATCCAACTTAGGGTAACTTCAATATGTCTTTTATATTAACATGTTCTTATTCACAATATTAATAACTTGCGAGATTTAGATCATTTAACAAACTCATCATCAACTAACAAGTCAACAACTTAAGAACTTACCCATACTTGTACTAACAATCTTAAGTACGATGAACAATACTTTCTAGTTCTCTGAAGTCTCAATTCTTTCAATCAACAACATGATAATGAGAATTTCATGTCACAACTAATTGGGTAATCATGAAACTTAGTAAAATTACCCAATTTCTTATTAAACACTTATAAAAAGTAGCCTTAAAATCTTAACAGACAACACCCTAACGATTTTCTACTTCGAAAACAAGCATCCACCATCATGGACCATTAAAAAAATAGAACTAGAATTAAAATGGTATTCAATACCCAGACCATAAAGCTTGAAACCTTACCCAAATTCGTGTTAAATACCTAAAATTTTAGTCCTTCTCAGCTAAACAGTAACTCAATCCTTTGAAGAACTCAAATCTAGCATCCAAACGTTATGGGTAATGATTAACTCAAGCCAAAACTTAATGAGTATTCAAAAGTCTAAACAAAAGCCAACTAAAATAATGAAACTTACCCCCAATCTAAGATTCGAGGTGTAATGGTCAAAAAAGAGTAAGACTAACGGCGATGGAAGTCTGAAGCAATGACCAATGGTGATTAGATGTTAGAGTAACTCGATTGGCGACCAAAACCTTGAGGAACTCGGACAGAGCGATACAAATCCAACCCACAACTTTGGGTCTAAATGATTCATAAATGATGCGGCGTGGGGTGATCATCGTTTGGTGATTTTTGAGGCACAACAACGGTTTGGGAAATGCTACACGAACGACTAGGTGGAGGGTGCATAGGTCTCATAGATTTTTGGTTTAAAGGAGTCACAGTTGGCGATAGAAAGTATGGTGGCCGAAGAGTGATAGCAGTTTGGTCATTACTGGTGTGGAAGGAAGGTTATCAATAGTGGCTAGTCTGATGAGCCGATTAAAAAGGAGTTCCGAGGTGGAGAAGAAGGAGTTGAGTGGGTGAGAAGGGGGAAGAGGAGAAGAAGGCTCTAGACTTCTACTCTAGTCTCTTTTTTGGAATTAGAAAAAAAGCTAATAATATAGAAAATACTATAATGCGCCTCACTTCAAATTCATTTATTTCTTCTCTTTAATCTCTTTCTTTTCAACACCTTAAAAAGTCTGAGCCTTAAACCAAACTAAATTTTGTTCCATTCCTAAAAAAAAATTCAACCTTAAGAATTAACAATTAGATCTTCAACTTGTTTTTCAACTTAGAAAATATTAAATAAATAAAATGGGAAGGAAATAAGAGCTTACATATGTAAACACATTGAATAGGATACTCTCACTCGCATGTCACCTACAGGATAGTGTTAGATCATTGCGTTTGTATCAAATACAAAAGGAGTCGTATCTATAATGTTATCAGGATAAGGTACTCAACTTTATCTCTATACTCTTTAAGTTGATCTCAAACATTAATTCTTGTATTGTTCAAGACTCATCAAACAACTTAGGATGTTAGTTTATTGGATTTAGGTTATTAAGAAAAAACTAATAATATAATCAACAACACTTATTGAGATAATAACACTTTATTAATAATGGTTAATGAATTATATTTACTATTTAAGATTTTTAGGACATAAAACCCAATAGGAAATTCGTTCAATAATTTGAAATGGAATTTCATGGAGTAGAACAAATGTCTTCACATATGGAATGCTAGGAAATGTAGTGATATGGAATGCTAGGAAATGTAGTGATATGGAAGGCATGCACATGAACAAAAAAAATGGAACAAGGACCTTAAATATGCAATAGTAGGAAATATGGAGATATGAAAGGCATGAAGATGGAGAAGAAAAATGGAAAAAGGCACGTAGTATGCAAGTGGTGACATGAAAGACATGGAAATAAACAACAAGTGTACTAGCATGGATTGCAACTTCAATTAATGACAAGTGCATAAGTAGACTCTGAAGACCAAACACACAATGGAACATAAACATAATGGATGCATTTACATACACTACAAGAAATCGGAGCTTTACCGATGCAGCTATGCATTGCAAAAAAAGTCATTATGCATCGGCCAAACCTTCTAGGAGCTAAGTCGCACGTCGGCACGGGTGTTGTAAATGATGCATCATAAGAGGTAATGACGACATAGGAACGAGATGACGTTGGCGTAGTACTTTGGTTGATTCATGATTTGTTGACAAGGTCAACACGTTGATAATACCCTAATTCCAACGTTGAGTCAGAGCGTTGACAGAGGGTATTTGTCGATGTTGGGCCAATGTTTTAGCAATACCCTAATATCAACGTCATCGTATATGCGTGGACATAGCTATTGAAGGCAAAGAAAGAAAAGGAAGAGTATGAGAAGATTATACAAGAGCTTTGGTACAAAAATTTCACCAAACTGCGTTGGAGGACCTCAAATCCAAGAGTAGGGACATGAGTCAAATGTGTAAGAGGGAAGTTGAACATTATTACGAGTTGCGTTATAAGAAATATGAAGTTGCTTAAAAAAAGAAATGAACCTTGCTTTGGTGGTTTCAGAAAATTGATTGAGAAAAGAGGAGCAAAAAATGATAAGATCGAGAACCGAATAGGTAAGCGATAGAAAGTTCTCCAGCTGCATATGTGGTCCTACTTGAAACACACTTCTTTACATTAATTCAAAATAAATCTAGGCTAAATGCCATTTCTTTCTAGACAACACATTAACATATAAGAAATATGTTAACTAATGTAACTTAAAACAAAACTTATGTACATGACATATATAGATCTAGAACTGACCACAACAACAAAATGATAACCAAGATTTGCTTAGTAGACTTGTAGACAACAATCAGCTCTTGGATCATGATCTCTTCTTGCAAAGTAGGAAAACATTTGGAAAGAGTGAGCTAAAAAGTCTAGTGAGTGACAATTTTGTAAAACATACATTTAAAACAAATACACTTTAACCTTTTACATAAATAATTCATAATGTTTGACATAAGAATAAATTCTTAAGAACTTCCTTGTGCTAAACTCTTTTTGTCTTTCAAATACTTTTTTATATTTATATACTCTATACTCAGAATACTCAGTGTAACGATCCAAATTTTTAAACTAAGTAAGGTCGTTACTCAAAAGATAAATATCAAAAGACACTTTCTTGAAAAGGGAAAACTAAAAAATTATTTATAAAATTAAAATTTAATAAATGGTCAAGGATATAAAATCGACAAAACCAATAAGGTTTCTAAAACCAAAATACTGAAAATTTGACACATAAATGCGAAAGCATAACCATGTCCCCATATGGCATGTCACAGGCCCTCCCTGTCGCTCGCCAAGTTTTCCATTTTGTACCTTTGCCTGAAATATTAAACATAGAAAAGAGTGAATATACAAATATACTCAGTAATGAACCCACTATTAGTCCTGCTAGGCAATCTGTTAACTTCAGATTAGAAATATAATAGTAGTGTCATGGGTCCAATGGAGACACCTGAACGAGTGATATCGTATGAACATCTCTAATCATGTGAGCGATCCCAAAGGAACACCCTTAGTCGTGCGAATGATTGTAGATACACACTGAGTGAGATCGTACAACCACCTCTAATCGTGCGAGTGATCTATAGGAACACCCCTATTCGTGCGGGTGATCGTAGGTACACACTCCTAAAGAGGTCTATGATATGTAGGTAGACCCTTAATGTTGCGAGTGATCCCAAAGGAACACTCCTAGTCATGCAAGTAACCTTGTATACACAGTAAAATTGTCCTCTAACTGTGCATGTGATCCATAGGTACACCTCTAAATCGTGTGAGTGATCCCAAAGAAACATTCCTAGTAGTACGAGTAACCTAATGGATAGGATCACAATACAGATGAGGTAAAAGCTTAACAGACAAAGTTAACAAAGACATCATAGTCCAAAGCGTGTAGCAACATCATAAACAGCGTCATAACATGACATGAATATCAATAATAATGTCCTTATCACGTGATTAATATTTGTGATCAACATCAGTCATCAATATTAGTCATCAACATCAGTCATCAACATTAGCCATCAACATCATCAAAATATGCATCTTAGCTACATCAATGCATAATGGAAAATACATGGAAACTCTTAATTTTATGTTTGAAGGTCCAATAGTAGAATCTTTTACGTGAGAGATTAGCAAATAAAATATTCTTTTGCTGACAGTAAAAATACTCTAATTAATTTAATCCAAATCATAAAAGGAAATTTCAGTGTCTTAATTAATAAAATTAACAATTAGCTTTCATAAAAAAAATCTTCGAAATTAACTTACCCAAAATTGAGGTTGAAACCAATTCAACCTTGATGAGAAAAATTCATTATTTAAATCTTCAAAATTTGTCAAATGGATTGTCCAAAGTTATACAGTAGAGGTTTATCTTAGTGAAGAAGATGAAGAATTTTTTCTTTTTCCTTTACTTTTCAACTTATGCATTCCAGTGCTATTTATGGACGTAAATAATAATATTTATCATTATTTTTTTCTTTTAGGATATATATATGGGCATTTGCAAAAATGGAAAAACAAGTTATAATAATTAAATCCATAACATAGTACTTTATTATTTACAAAAATGGCAAAAACAAAGCCCAGCCCACACATGAAGACGTAAAATATCACAAATGTCCTCGTTACTAATATACGTTTGATATACCTTATACACGTGTGGTACACCTCATACTTTTTGATACACCTGGTACATTTAATACATACACTTCATGCTTGATACTCTTTGATACACTTGATACTTTTTTATACACATCTGAACCATTTTAATACACATCTGAACCATCTTGATACACATA
Organism: Cucumis variabilis; assembly: GCA_037974545.1. Classification (NCBI taxonomy): domain Eukaryota; kingdom Viridiplantae; phylum Streptophyta; class Magnoliopsida; order Cucurbitales; family Cucurbitaceae; genus Cucumis; species Cucumis variabilis. The sequence goes on along the minus strand of JBBPDI010000015.1, from coordinate 8,179,441 downwards.
ATACTCCTCGTTACACTTGATTTTTCTTGATACACTTGATACCCCTTAGATCTTGATACACTCAATTATTTGATACACTTTAAGGCTTCATTTATAAGTTAGATACACTTGATACACCGCTAATATAATAAACTTGTTATGCTTCATTGGTACACTCAACAGATTTGATATGTTTGATGTACATGATATGTTTGATACACCCGATGCATTGCAGATACACTTGATTAGTATTCTTCACTTATACACTTGATTGATTAAATACAGTTGATATGCTTGAAGTCCTACTTATACTTGATATATACTTGTAAACTTGATTCATATACTTGATAATGATTCATTTTACTGATATGTTTTAACAATATATTGTTAATATACTTGATAATGATTATAACAAGATGGGAATTGATATGCAAAAAGGTAAAAGATTACGCAAGGTATATAGGCAAGGTCGTGAAAATTTAAAATAGTTGTGAGGGGTACTTACCTAACCATCTTGACAAAATAATTTTTTGTATTTTACCCTCGATTTTACCGTAGGTAGGTGCAAGCGTGGGTGTCGAACTCAAGGGAGTGTATGATGAATATTTGTTGGATGCAATGCTTAAAAAAAATTGAGATTAGCAACAAAAGGAAAAAGTAAAGCATGAAAAATAATAAGGGAAGAAGGAAAATTTAGTGTGCAATTTGGTTCACAAAGAAAAAAAAGGAGATATTAGAGATTGAAATTCTATATGATAAGTGAGGTATGGGCTTAAGTATGGATCCAACCTTATCATTGAATAAAAGATGGTAATGAAAATTGAATTATACCTTAATCAAGAAGAGAATTTAATTGAAGATTTTCTTGCAAGATCATAGGGTTTAGTTTAATTATTGCAATTATCACTAAACCCATATTTGTTCTTTAAGAAAAATTACAAGGTAAATCAAATGATAATTTTAAATCGAAGGAACTAAAGGAAATTTAATTTGTGCACAAGAAAACATGCAATTTAGTTCCAAGAATTACCCAAGAAGAATTGAAATTCAAAGTAAAGCATTAGACAATTCTAAAATTGGGAGAAAGAAAATCAAGATTCAAGCAATTTTCGTACACAAGCAAGCAAATCAATTAATCTTGCATTCATTGATTTTCTAAGGGTAAATTGCTTACAATATTGAACCAACAAAAAAGATCTAAAATCAAGAATCAAAATTACAAAATTCAATAAGATTGAATTAAAAATCAAACTCTTGATACAATTCATTGATGATTCTCACAAGAATTACATGAAAATCAAAGAGTAATCAAACCCTAATTGAAATGAAAAATCAAATTAATCAAATTATCAAAGATTGGAAATACCTAAGTCCAAATTACCTCAAAAGTTTAGCCTTCAATCTTCAATAATTCTGGAAAAATTGTTGAAGATAAAAAAAATTATAGATTGAGGGTAGAGAAATTAGAATTTGGGAGAAATTAGGAGAAATTGGAGGGAATATTGGATTGAATTGAATATGAATTATGAAATTAGGGGTTAATTGGGGTATTTATAGGGAGAAATGGAGGAAATGGGCCCTAACTATATTTCTAAGCCCATATCCAAAAAGAAAAGATGAAAATTGGAGTAATTTTGGAAGTTTAGGTGTTAATTACGAAAATACCACTGTAAAAAATAGAAAAGAAATCAATTGCTTCGGTTGGGATTCGAACTCGCGTGGCTGAGGAGCGCGTACGCTGGGATCATGCCACATGGCACGCGGATAGCCATCGATCGTTGAAGACACGTATTGAGGAGAAAATATGTGGTAAATGGTTTGCTTGAATAGAGATTCAAACTCGCGCGCATGATGGCTTCAAAACGACGTCGTTTCCCTCTGTACTTAAAATTCGATTTTAATTTGCGTTTGGTGAGGTTTGAACCCACGGCTTCAAGGCTGGGCGTGCGCGACTAAGGGGTTGATACGTGTCAATATGCTTCCATATTTACCAAAATACCCCTTATGTTTAATTTACCCGTTCTCCTTTGTTTGAACTCTGATTTAAGTGATTTTCATGTCGTTGGGTTTGTATTGAAGTCTACTTTCATATTCTGTATAAAAATATAAAAATAGTGAAAATATTCATGATAAGGATTGAGAATAGACTATCTTTAAATGGATCAATATTTGTCCCAACAATATATTAAGTTATATCATTCATATACTTAATAATACTATAATGAACTACATAAAATTTGAAAAAAAATGAAAATTACATAGTAAGTATATCAACCAACTAATACATATAATATAAGTATATCACAATACTGATATACAAAACTGAGGCAAAGTAAAATCAAAATAAAATTAATGTAAAAAAATAAAACAAAATCATTTGAAATCAAATTCAACTCAAAATACACATAAAAAAAGTAAAAAAAATCGCAAATGAAGTTAAATTACTCTTATCAACAACCATTATATTTCATATTACAATTATTGTACTATTCATATTCTAAAATCAAGATTAAGAAAGAAAGAATAAATAATTTTTCTCATATCAGAATAAATAAATAAATAATAGGACCTTAAAAAGTGAGAGAATAAATAAGTAATGAGTAGAGAATTAAAAATTGAAAGAGAAATAAGTTATTGAAGGGTAGTTTAGGAATAATAACAAATTTAATATGAAGAGTATTTTATAAGTGAAAATTTTGTTATATTTGCAAAATTCTAAAACAATGTGCTATATTTGCTATATAATATTCTCAAAATCCTACCTTGTGCAACTTCCCATATATATATATATATATATATAATATCAATATACACATATATTTTTATTCTCATTATTTTTCTCAACAAATTCCTTTGATGCACAAAATTTTAGACATTTATAACCATAAATAATAATAATAATAATAATAATAATAATAATAATACTTCTTTATTATTATATTACTCTCTCATTAAAATATTTAATAAACATATATTTATTTAAATCATTATTCTCTCTTAATTAAATCCATCATCTTTACTTGTCCAATCAAATCAACCATCTATCCCCTAATTTATTATCTTATTTTAAAATAATTATATTCCATCATATAATTAACTTTACTTTTCCAACTAAATAAAATTCACCTTATCTTTCCATCAAAACAAATCAACTTTATTCTTTTACCAAAATAATTATACTTTTACAAATAATTATATTTGGTCAAAATAAAATTATTTTCTTTTTCTTTCTAAACAAATATCCTCTCTCCAAATAATTATCCTCTCACAAATAAATCTTTGTCTTCTCTACAAAATACAGTATCTTTCTCTTAAATAATTATATTTTAACAAATATAATTATCTTTTCCTTTTTCATAATAACTATATATAAATTTCCATATATACATATAATTATAAAACCTTGAACAAAATTTCCACACTTTAATTTAATTAAATAACATCTAAATTATTTAATTAATTCCAATTTCTACAAAATCAAATAATCTTCAAAATAAACTTAAAAAAATTAAAAATAATTAAATAAAAAAATTATCTTAATTTTTAGGGTGTTACACTCGGTCATGATAATATCTAGCTCGACCTACCGTGCCTAATTTAATAATTTCGGTTAGAATAGCAGAGTGCTTGTTTCTTTTTATGCATTGTATTATCTCAAGTGTTACATCTGTGGGTTAGCTTGGGCGGCATAATACTTAAACTTTGTCACGCAAGCTTTCCTCTCTATTGCCTAAGTGTAAGTGATGAGAGGTTTTCTAGTAAGTCCAGGGTCGAACTCAAGAAATTTATGCTCCTAATTCTTCTAATTGCTCACTAACCCATTGCTATATAGTAAGTCATATGAGCAGTATATTAATTATCCAAACTATTTACACTACTGTGCTTGGTTGTGCAAGGTGAATATGGTGTTATAGCGAGATAAAATATGAACTCACTATAGACATGATAGGGAAGGAAAGTTGAACTACTAAATGCAATCACTGATGGTTCAATACCTTGAGGAGACGCAACCATCTATTGACTAAAAATTAAGGCGAGCAACTTCTCAGCGCAATGCCATACTTGCTCACCTTTTAGGATGCAAATACACAAGTTAAGCGATGCATATATCCAATCACATTGAATGTAATAACAACAACTAATCCTCAATTAAGATATACACCTTTTAGTGTGTTAGTCACACACATTAACCTCTCGGTAATGTATGTAGAGGATAAGCTTGGTGACAAGAATGCAATGATGCATTCTTCTAATCACTTGCTTAGTTAAATGTGGTTATCACGTGTTTGGTGGTTATTATCTATACCTTTTTCCTTCTTTCGAATGAACAAGATTAAGATACTCATGTTCAACTAAGTAAAACTCCTACTACATTCATTATGACTTTCTTAGTATCAAATACATCATTCATTACTATTTAGTTAATCAATTACATATATATAGTAGAGATAAAAAAGATGGGATAATTGAAGAAGAAATGCATTGCTGTTATAAAAAAACACTTTAGGCCTTTTAGCCATGCAGTTCTACTTACAAAACAACACAGTATAAAAACTAGAAAGTGGAAATAAAATAGATGTGCTACATCGCAGAGTTTGATCTCTCATACTCTTTGGCTTTGATTTTTTTCTGTAGATGAGGGGTACAAATGGAAGGGGTGAATCTCTCTCTCTTTTACTTTAAGCTCTCACCTAAAACTTTAAATAATAGAGAAGAATGGATGATATGAAGAGCTTGGTTTTTGACAAAAAATTCACACTTCATTTTGGAGTGAGAAACTCTATTTATATACAACGAGTGATGTTGACATGTTGGCACGTGCCATTAAGATCTCTGAAAAGTTATAGCTATTATGTGTAGCCTGTCTTACCTTTCCTTTTTTGGCTTTCTTGCAAAAAATCTTTTGTTTGCCCGTGGCTTGATCGCCTAGCAACTACTTCTTCGCCCTAGAGAGGTTGGCTGGGTCTCCTTGTGCTTAACAAGCTACTCACTGAGCTTCACTCTTATTTGCTTAGTATCCTGCGATAAGAGCACTAAAACATAGTAAAACAAGGACGAAGTTCTTTTGTATTAGTCTTTTCACAGAGTAATAAAATCAACTACTTTTTCTCCTTGTTTTCTTCTCTTTTCATGCGATAAGACTTCATTATTTTACTTAAAAGACTACAATAACTTGCATTTCTACAAGTTATCACACCCCTAGATTTAAAATAATGCTTGTCCTCAAGGATCATCTCGGGATTCTAAATATGATTTCTTTTGTGTTCATGCTAATCCTTTCAGAATACCTTTCTAGTTTTTTCTTGCACACTCACATTTCTTCTTTTCTTTGCATACTCCAAACTTGAAAATATTTCCAACTTCTAAACGCGACAAGCTTAAGTCTCAAAGTATCCTTGTTCAATTCTATAAAAACTTAATTTTGCTTTTTGCAAAATGGTCATTGTCTTAAAAAATTCTTAGTTTCTTTCTTTTTCTTTTAAACTTTTTATCAACCATGTTATTCCTTTTTACATTTGTCGTTTAGTGGGAAATCATAGGCACTCTATAAGTTTGTTCCTCTCCTTAATTATAACTCTTGTCGCTACTTATTTATTTACTCTCAACTTTTGGTGAAGCTTTGCTTCTTATTTATTTGTCTGAGAGGCAGCTGCATAGGAGTTTTTATTGTAATTGAATTAAAAACACAACACACTAGAAACTTTTTGTGGAAAAAGAATGGGTTCCTTGATTTTTTGAAAGCTTTCACTCGAACCTCACACCTCCCCAAATTTAGAGCGGGGTAAGGTCCTCATTGCGGAAAAGTGAATGATAAGATGAATGTTGAAAAATTTACAAAATAGGTTTGAGGTAAAGCTTGCTCGCCTAAAGACTTTAAGAAATATTTACAAAGTCCATTTTGCTACGAAATGTGTTAATACGATAGGCAAAGGAACTATACTGAGTAGGTTTTTCTTCATTAAGGATATCCTAACGTGAAACAAAGAGAAATTATGAGAAGATTTCTAAAAAATTCATTAATATGGTGAAAAGCGTACACACAAAAAAATGAGATAAAAAATTTAAAAGTGAAAATTGAAGCAACCCCAAATTTAGGTCTTTGGGTAAGGAGTAGGGTCAACATCGTAAATAGTCAAACCTGAAACTTGGATGGGGGAATTGGTGTGATCAATTCTGGTGCGATGATAGGCTATGGTACACGCTACACAAACACTATGTGTGTGTATTCCATTTGAGTTGTAAACTGCCTATCATGTCACTCTGCAATTTGATTCAACTATTTGGAATGTGCTATCATCAAACTTGTGAGGTTGGTCAGGGTAGACGAAAGTTGGGTCATCAAGGAGCTGAGGTTTGAAACTATGGTTTCTAATCCTTGCATCTGGATGCAAAGGTTGGTAATCTAGTCCTTTATAGCCACATTCTCTTGAAGCACGGCCTGGAATGCTGCATTCATAGGCTCCACGATGGTGGTGTGAAGCACATCGTGAAGACCACTATCCTTTGCCGTAGTGGCCTCGATGTCCATATGTTCCATTTGGGCCTTTTCCTTTATTCGGGTGTCTTCCTCAATAGGGACTCCCTCCTCTAGGTGAACTTCATCCTCTTAGCTTATCTTGATAAAATTATCTTCTTTTGGTATGCTCTTGAAAAGAGGTTTACGAACAGTCAGAGACAGTTTAGGTTTGATAATCTTAACTTCGACGATCGTCAAGTTGTTTGAAGCAGCCTTATCAACCACATTAGGCTTAGAGATGTTCAAGTCAATTTAGTCATGTTCCAAGTTAATGATAGGTGGGTGGATCAGTCTTTGGCTGGGCGACATAGATGTTCATTGAAAAGGCAAACCTTAAGGTGTTTGGAAGGTGGGGGAGTAGGGTTGCTATGGTTTGAAAGGGTTGGGGAACAATTATATGCGGGCGAGGGGTGAGGGAATTGAATTTTTGAGTTGATAGTCAGATGAGGGCTATGCTGACTAGGAGAAAGAAGTGATGAAGGCAAAGAAGGGTCAACAGTCTCTTTGGGGATTGACGAGGGAGGATCTTGAGTTTCCTAGCAAGGAGGGAGATGTTCATTTTGATCATCTTCCATCGATGGAGGGGGTGTTAGGGGTTATTATCGCATGAGGAATAGGTGGGGTGTCGATGACAAGGATCCGCTTGATAATTACCTTTCGTCCTTTCTTTCTCGGTGGATCCTAGGGTGCTAGGTCCTCTTTATCTAATTCAACTGCATCTTTTGTGGCCTATGTCTTTCCTTTAATTGGTGGAGGTGGCAAAGAGTCATCATTTTCTTCCTTATTTTCGACTCTTGCTGCTTGTGTTTTTAGGTGACACGCTTCTTTTTTATTGTGATGGCTAGTTATTGTGTGATTAAGGGCTGCCAGGTTGCACTTGCCTCCCACCCTATTCATTTGTGGGTACCTTACAAGGGTTGGCAAATACTGCAAACATAGTTTTTCCACCATGGTCGGGAAAGGTTTTATGCCTTTAAGGTTTCTTCTCCATACCTGAAGGGTCTCATTCATCATGTACCCCAGATTGAACGTTTGGTTCATCATGATGCAATACAAAATCAATGCATACTCAATGAGGATCGTGCAATCATGATGCATTGTAAAGATTTTCTTGTTGATGAAAAACAACCAGATGTTTGCCTTAATTGTTAGTTGGTATGAAAACAATTAAAGCCTCTAAGTTGGGGTCTTCGTCCACTCTGCCCCTGGTTATGTGATTAATTCAAGAATCTTCTTCGCATCACTCCACATTTGGTTGTCAATAATCCTTTGGGCAGTGTACGTGGCAGAATCCTTGGGCAGATCATATAATTCATTGATTTTGTTTGCTGTGAAAGAGACTCTCTCGCCTTCCACTACGGCTTATGACTCTTTTGGATGAAAATTGGCCACATAGAACATGTCTATCAATTCCAATCTTACTCTTTTCTCGCCCCTGAAGAATTTTTCCAATTTGATTGCCTTGATGGGTCTGTAAAGAAAATCTGGTAGTGGACCGTTCAAGTGGAACAACTCTTTTTCAATTTTAATGAGCTTGTCTAACTTTACGTTGCTCACCTTTTTTCCCTTTTTAACATCCTTAGGTTTGGATGTTTTCGCTTTACTTTTTCCTTTCTTTGGACATTGGGCACTTAAAAGCCTAGACACTTTAAGTCTTGACATTGGCTTTGTGAGGCTCATCCTTTCAACCTTCTACGGCAGTTCTTCTGGCACAATGTTCATGTGATCCACCTCTTGGTGTTCTACTGTCTTAGTATCAACGACCACCCTCTCTACTTGCTTGCTCAGGTCTACGAGTTTCATGTGGTGTCTTTCTTGACGGGTTGAATTTTCGCTAGTTTGCTCTTTGTCTCCTTAAGGAGGTTACATTTTTCTTTTACTCCTTGAACAACTGGTGGAGACGTTAATTTCTTCCTCGTAGGATTTATCTTTTTCTCTCTTTCTCACCATCATTTGCACCTTATGTGTGCGTTCTTGCCTTCTTCTTGCCTTCATCTTTCCTAATTATTTCTTCTTCACTGTTAGCCTTTTCCTTGCGTAGGGCCCTTTCCTCCTCCTTTTTCATTTTCATCTTCTCTTCCTTCATTCTCTTTTCTTCTTCTCTCGGTTTTCTCTTCGCTGCCTGATTTTTCTTCAATTCTACAGCCTGTAAGTCTTTTATGAACTTCTTGTCCAGACCCAACAAATTGAGATGGGATTTGTAAACTCACCTCCTCTCTTGTCTCCTCGTGTCCTACCAGTAGTTTCCAGCCCCATGTCTTAGATACGATAACGCGATTAATTATCTTTAGGATTTGTGGTCTCCATCCTTGTTCCCAAATCTGGTAAACCCTTGTATATATTTTCTTACCTCCTCATCTATTTGTCAGTGTGAAGAACAGAATCTCTAGCATTACATTAGGTCTTTGATCTTGCTCTGAATTAGTCTACTGAAGTAGGTTTGGATTGAAGGCTGGGTTCTGGCTTGAAGACTATCTTCCTTCTTGAATCCTTTGGTTTGGATTCTTGGAAGGGAGTTCGGTTTGTCGTGGCAGACTAAGTTTGTTGTGGGGTGGATGAACCATCCTTCCTCTGGGTGACCTTAGTGTCTTGGGAGATTTTGGGAGCCTTTGGGTGTGAGCCACCATTTGAGAATGAAGAAGAATGGGTATGCAAAGTTTTCCAGTAAGGTAGAAGAGTTGGGAGTGGAGGGATCTTTAAGTGCAGAGAATTCCAAGGGAAGCGTAAAAGGATTAACTGGTTTTTCTATTTGTATTTATACTATTCATTAAATGCATCTGACACGAGCTGACGCGTCCCTTCGAAATTGTAAGTGATCATTCACTATTAGATAAAATGTTTTCATTCTCCTGTGCGATAAGAGATTGTCTAGGTTATTCAAATTTAAATAGTGAACTTTTTTTGCATAATTTTTTATGTACTGAGGTTTCCTAGTGTTCCCTATATTCACAAAATATTATAAGTACCCTAAGTTATAAAGCAATAAAGCATGCGATAAATAACAAACTAAAATAAAAAGAGAAATTAATAATAATAAAAAATACAAAATACAAAATACGAAAGATAAATAAAGTAAAATGAATTACAGATAAATAAAGCGATAATGATACATAAAATGATACGTTCTATGTACATTGTGTGATCTTCTAATAAGATACAAAACACATTTATGTGTCTCAGTGGTAAGTCATAAAAAGGCATTTTACAATAGTTATACTGAAAATATATTACATTGCTCGCCTTTAATGTACGCCTTGAGTCGCTGTCTATTTACCTTGAACTAACATATTTGTCTCATCCAATGATGTAACCTCCACTGCACAATGTGGAAAGATTTGCTTGACTACAAATGGCTCAGACCATCGTGAGCGAAGCTTACCTGAAAACAGATGTAAATGTGAATTAAATAAATAGCACCTTCTGTCCAATGCTAAATTTACGTTTACAAATGTGGTTATCATTCCATGCCTTTTCTTAACACAGGAGATTGCCTCAACCAATTTCGATACACAGTCTACAACTAACAAGATGTACACATAGTTGCCAAATTGAGGATATGATCCCATAAAGTTTATTCCCCACATATCGAATACTTCATCTCTAAGATAGGCTACTGGGCATTTCATTGTGTCGAGACATATTCCCCTGTTCTCTGACACCAGTCGCACTTGACCATAAAGTTCCTTTCATCCTAAAAGAGAGTAGGCCAAATGTACCCACTCTTTAAGACTTTTGTGATCGTCCTTTGCTCACCAAAGTGTCCTTCATATGGTGCTTCATGACACTTGACAAGTATATCAGTTGTTTCATATTTAGGGACATACCACATTAATATCTGATCTGGCCCCAATTTGTAAAGGAAGGGCTCATCCCATCTATAGAAACAACATTCATGAAAAAACTTATTTCTCTTCTAGTTGTTGAAGTCTTGGGGTCATACCTTTAAAACACGATAGTTGACTATGTCTGCATACCAGGGTTCCTTTATCTTTACACGAAAAAGTTGCTCGTCTGGAAATCTCTCCTCAATATCCTTCTTCTCTCTTTCTAATGCTTCATTCTTAAGACGTGTTAAGTGATCTGGCACTTGGTTCTCGGTGCCCTTATGGTCTATAATCTCCAAATCAAACTCTTGGAGAAATAAAATCCATCATAGTAATCGTGGATTGGCATTTTTCTTTGCCATGAGATATCTGATCACGGAATGATCAAAATGCACCGTAACTTTGGGGCCTACAATGTCACACCCCCTCTTGGACTACTTGCAAGCTTCGACCAAAAGACGACGTGAAGCCAACCGACAATGCTTTTCTCTACACGTATCTGTCGACTCTGCTAAAATCTTTGATCATGATAAACTTGCTAATATAATATATAAACTATTGTACATGCAACATAACACAGTGGATCCTAGACTAATCACATACATACACGAAGGGTAGCCCGAAAATAACTGATTCCAAGCGTAAACCTGGAGAAACCTTAACCAAAATATAACCAACAAAAGTTTATACAACCGCAGTTCCTAAAGCTTACACAAACTGTAGAGTATGTATATCATACTAAGATATATACATCATAACATAATAGATTGTATGCATAACTCTAACCACGTACTGGCAATCGATATTGGAGCTTTAGATGACTAAGGCAGTCTATTAGGCACCAAAAACTCGATCTCTACCTAAAAAGTGGGTAAAATATTTTGGAACGGGTAAGCTATAAAGCTCAGTAAGTGACTGATGTTAAAACTAGAAATTTAAAGGTAAGAGAATGTGAAAGCTTACACATATAAATCTGTTTATACAAGTTTTAAACATAGGCATATAATAGTAAGAATAGCTTCCTCAAATACTCAATATATACATCATTGAAATCTAGCCAGGCATATGAAGTATATCAAAATATTTTAACTAGCATGACAAATTTACGTTGTGTAGAGCACACCCAGTACGACAACGTTTATAAGCTCTACGATGTAGTGGAGCCCGCCCAACACTCTCATTATCTTTGTTGTTTAGGGCCCACCCAGCACTCACGACAGTATCGTTGTTATGGAGTACACTCAATGTTAACAACAGAATCTAACCTGTGTTTACACGGTACCATATAGCCTCGGGCTCAACACCTCAGTCATATAGTTAATAGAAACATCAAAAAAATCATACGAAAACATTAAAACATGCCTGCTATCTTTATCTTTCGTAAAGCTCAAGCTTACTTATATTGTTCATGAAAAGTTGTAGTTCTTAAAACAAAACTTGGTAACTCATGCTTTGTTTGAAACACAGTAGTTCAAATACTTTCCAAACATTCGATAATCACGTGCTAGCATAAATTTTCATTAAGAAATCTAGTCTCGAAACTCATACTTGAAAATAATCATGAAATTCAAATGATTTTCAAACCTTGTAAATAAAAGTGTAGATCAATTAATCATAATTAATAATTAGAAGAAAAAAAATATTTTCCAAAACTTGTTTTGGTCACTCACAGTTTAAGATTAGTTTCCCTATGTGTAAATTCGACCTATTTCCTCTTGGCCTATTAAACAACCAAAACCAAGTATTAGAAACCTAAATATTATTATCTTCAAATGTTATGCTTGACATGACTCACTAAGAATAATGTTAAAGAAATTTATCCTTAAAAAAAATAATCCATATTCTACACAATTATCATATTTTTTCATAATACTCTACACAATTATCATAATCTATCCTTAAAAAAAATAATCCATACTCTACACAATTATCATAATTTTTCACATTCGCAGTACAAAATTCAAATGATCATAACTCTTCCATTACTTAACCAAAACGAAATTTCTTTATCTAAAATCTTCATTTTGAGGTCCCCTAAAACTTACTTCAAGACATATAGGTCTGATTCCCTGTGTATAATCTCAGGTATCCCTCAAAACTGAACCACTCCAACAATCACGCGTACAACGACCCCTTTAACTTGTCCCTATAATTTAACTTATTTTTTGTCATTTTTGGTTCATGGTTTCTTCATAAAAGTTGTAGTAAATTGAATAATATTTCTAAACATACCAAATAGAGATCCTAAATCCATCGGTACACCCTCAAATATAAAGAAAAATAGTGACCTCCTTATTTCGGGTGAAAACCACCTGCCCTATTTTCTTTATCAAAATTCACCTAATGAACATCTGAATTTGATCCAGATTCCTTCATAAAATTTGTTTAAAAATGAATTAGCTTTCAGTAAATTTAAACCTCACCTCTTAATTATGTTTGTGCAGCTCAGAATCAATAATAAACCAGAGATATGCTTAGTGAACTATAGAGAACTTGATGTTGCTAACTCCTTGTCTTCTTCAACAAGCACTTCTTGAACTTCTTCTTCTTCCTTTCTCAACCTTCTTCTCTTTGAAGTCCCTCTAAAATGTGGTGCAGAATTTGTGAAGAAAATGTTGAAGAAAGGAGTTGAAAGAAGTTTGGCGGTGGGAGGCTTATCTTGTAGGCAAAGCACAAATCCACTTTCCTTTTTCTTTTATTTTCTCTTTATTTTATTTTATAAAAACAAGTAAATATATAATATATATTTATATTATATATATATATATATATACTTAATTTCTATTTTTCTTTTATTCGTTTCGCATAAAAATAAATAAATAAAATAAGCCAAGAAAATATAGAGTTTATAACTTTCCTTCCCCTTCGAAAATTTCGTCCTCGAAATTTAGATGTCCTTAATTGAAAAGTATCGAGTATCTCTTCTGCATCTGATCTTCTGGTTCCCAAGTTACCTCCTTCACTCCGTGATGTCTCCATAAAACCTTTATAAGTAGAATCGTCTTGTTTCTCAAAACTTGCTCCTTTCTGTCGAGAATCTGAACTGGTTCTTCATCATAACTCAAATCTTCTTTCAATTCAACTGGTTGCTATCGCAACACATGTGATGGTTGTGGTATATATTTCCTTAACATGGATACATGAAAAACATTATGTACTCGAGCAAGTTCTACTGGCAACTAAAGTTTATACGCCTATCTGCATAACTTTTTTGTCGATCTTAGGCTATTCTTAGGTTTTCTTTGATAAGCTTAATATTGTTTGTCTTAATATTAACTAACTCAGGAACTACTACCTTCTTCTCTCCCACTTCATTCCAGCACACAGGTGTTCTGCATGGTCTGCCGTATAAGGCCTCATATGGTGCCATACCGATACTAGACTAATAGCTATTATTATAAGCAAACTCCATAAGTGGAAAGTGGTTATCCCAACTTCTCTTAAATTTAAGGACACATGCTCTTAACATGTCCTCTAAACTAGATGTCACTTTAACTGGTATAAATTGTGCTGTCTTGGTGAGTCTGTCTACTATTATCCATATACCATCATGTCCATTGGATGTACGAGGTAATCCAAACAGAAAATCTATAGTAATATGCTCTCATTTCCACTCGGGCACTGGCAAAGGATTAAGAAGTCCTCCTGGTCTCTGTCTCACTGGTTTAACCTGTTGACAAATCGAACATCTATCAACATATTTAGCTATCTCTTGCTTTATTTCAGGTCACCAATAAGTCTTCTTTAAAGTTCTGTACATCTTGATGCTACCTGGATGAATAGAGTAAGTTGAACCGTAAGCTTCTTCGAGAATCGTATCTTTTAGCTCACTAATATTCAGAATATACAATCTTTCTTGTTTAACAATGGCTCCATCTGTTCTCAGTTCAAACTCTAACTCTAGGACTTTCTTGGATTTTCCAAGCTTCTTCTGTAAACTATTGTCTTTTGACTGTCTTCTCACAATCTCAGCTACTATAGAAGACCGGACCTAAAATTAAGCTAAGATACTTCCTAAATCTTCCATAGTCACTACTGCCTTAGAATCTCTTAACTCACTCAACAAAGCTACTCGAAAACCATAGAAGGCACTCTTTGAAAGTCTTGATTTCCTACTTAATGCATCTGCTACTACGTTAGCCTTACCTGGATGGTACTCTATAGTATAGTAATAATCTTTAATCAGTTCTAGCCATCGCCTTTGTCTTATATTTATCTCTTTCTGATAAAAAATATACTTCATACTTTTATGATATGTGAAAATATGGCACTTTTCCCAGAACAAATAGTGTCTCCAAATTTTCAATCCTAAAATAACTGCTACTAACTCAAGATCATGGGTAGGGTAATTATACTCATGTTTCTTCCACTGCCTTGAAGCATAAGCTATTACATTCCCATCTTGCATAAGCACACAACGTAATCCTAGCCTCGAAGCGTCACAATAAATCACATAGTCCTTCCCTGTTACAGGGAGTGCAAGAATAGGTGCTGTGACTAATCTCTTCTTCAATTCCTGAAAATTTTGTTCGCATTTATCTTACCATTCGAACTTAGCATTCTTCCTTGTCAAAGCGATCAAGGGTAATGTCAATTGTGAGAAATTCTCAATAAAACGCCTATAGTATCCTGCTAAACCCTGAAAACTACGTACTTCTATCGCACTAATTGGTCTTTCACAATTGACAATCGCTTCCACTTTTTGTGGATCGATACTAACTCTTTTTACTGAAACTACATGCATTACTACCACGTGTGCAAGAAACATTGTACAACCTTTCCTCAACAATTTCTCAGCTTTCAAAACTGAGATTAAATTCCTAGGAACGACCTTTCTCATACCTCTAAAAACCACTTCAGCACAGCCTGGTTTTCTGAAAACCATTTCCTTCCTATGGAAATCCATAGATGCATAATAAGTAAATAAGAAATTCATTCCCAAAATTACATCTAACCTCTATAACTCAAGTGGTATCAAGTCAACTAGCATACTGATACTTTCTACTAAAACTTCACAATTACGTAATACCTCATTGACAAGTAAAACATCACCAACTGGAGTGTATATAGCTAACCCCTCAAATGAAGGCTCTAGCATCCTATTTAGCTTAGTTAGAAATATACTAGAAACAAAGGAATACGTAGCACCTGGATCAAATAAAACATCTGCAAGTACATTACAAATAAGAATCATACCAGTAATAATGTCTGGTGCATCCTCTGCTTCTTGTTGAGTCATAGCATAGATTTTTTGTTGTTGCCTACGTCTTCCAACAACTCGCTTTTGCTTTGCACCATTGGTGCCCTCTGTCGGAACCACTGAAACTCTCGATTGCTCAACTGTCTGAGACCCAACTCCTTTATCTTTCTGAACTGTCATGTTCAACTACAAGCAATCTTTCTTGAAATGTCCTGACTGTGCACACTGATAACACACATTGGCACCCACTAAACACTGACCTCGATGGCTCCTACCACAACTCGTTCATGGGGTTCGCCTGATAGTACTAGCAACAAACTCCTTTCCTTGTTGCGGTCTTACTATTGATCTAGTGGATTGACTAGGTATGCTCTGTCTCTGTCTCTGAAAAACACTACCATAACTCATGTTCTTCAATGCTCGGCCTCCAGACTGATTCTTTAAATCTTGACGGCTTGAAATATTTACCCCAAGTGTGAACCTTTGTTGCTCATGTCTACAAAATCCACTAGCTGTTGAAGCCCCACGACTAAGCTCCACTGTTGATTTCTCTTCTGTTATACTTTACTCCACACGAAGGGCAGTCTACACTAATTGAGAAAAATTCGTCAATTTAGCAATGGCTGTAACTGGGGTACATATTTCAAAACGCAACCCTCTTTCAAACCTTTGGCACTTGTCACTCTTAGATGCCACAATAATATTAGCATACCTTAAAAGCTCGGTATACTTTCTCTCGTACTCAGCCACTGAAACTGATCCTTGTTTCAACCCCAAAAAGTCATCCCTCTTGGCCTCGCAGTATGTGCTGGGATAATACTTATCTTCGAATATGCCTCTAAAACTCTGCCAGTCTAAAGTACGTGCATCGATGCGCCTAGCTAATATAGACATCCACCATCCTTCAACCTTCTTCTACAACAAAAATGTGGCCAATCTAACCTTTCACTCCTTAGGACAATTCATCACGTCAAAACATTTTTCGAGCATATTCAACCAATTCTCTGCATCAGTTGGATCTATGGAACCCTCAAACACTGTAGCCCCTAACTTCTTCAGTCGTTCAATTCTGTATGCCTTTTCTAGATCACTAGGCTCTGCTCTCTCTTGTCTTCCTATCTCCTGTGCAGTTCTCGTAAACCACTCGTTTCTTGCCCTAACTCAAATTATTGGGGTACTAGATTCCTCTACAGACTCACCTTGGTAGGACTTTGCATCCCGTCCTAATTTTGCCTGTGTCGTCTGCTAGTACGTGGTGGCATGACTCCTATATTATGTTAACACATTAGGCATACTATAGATACTTAACTCAAATGCATAATACTAAATGTCTACTTACATGCTAATCATAATTGGGATTACTTCTACCCTACTTATACCATACTCCACTAGTTCCCTCTAAGCTAACTTGACTTCCAACTATTTACTTTCAAATTTCTTTTTGGAGCTAACCGCTCTATCCTAATTCCCATGGAGCAAACTGCTCTGATACCAAGTTGTCACACCCCCCCAAACTACCTGCTAGCTTAGACCGAAAGACAACATGAAACAGATCGATAATGCTTTTCTCTACCTGTATCGATCAACTCTGCTAAAATCATTAATCATGATAAACTTACAAATCTAATATATAAACTATTGTACATGCAACATACCACAGCTGATCCTAGACTAATCACATACATACATGAAGTGTAGCTCGGAAATAACTGATTCCACGCATAAACCTGGAGACACCTTAACCAAAATATAACCAACAAAAGTTTATACAACTGCAGCTCCTAAAGCTTACACAAACTGTAGAGTATCTATATTATACTATATACATCATAACACAACAGTCTCTATGCACAACTCTAACCACGTACTGGCAATCGATATTGGAGCTTCAACAGACTAAGGTAGTCTATCAGGCACCAAAAACTTGATCTCTACATGGAAAGTAGGTAAAATATTTTGGAACGGGTGAGCTATAAAGCACAATGAGTGAGTCATTTTAAAACTAAACATATAACAGTAAGAATAGCTTCAACATATAAATCTGTTTATACAAGTTTTAAACATAGACATATAACAGTAAGAATAGCTTTCTCAAATATTCAATATACACGTCTTTGAAATCTAGCCAAGCATATCAAGTATATCAAAATATTTTAACTAGCATGACAAATCTACGTTGTGTAGAACACACCAAGTACAGC
Organism: Cucumis variabilis; assembly: GCA_037974545.1. NCBI lineage: Eukaryota > Viridiplantae > Streptophyta > Magnoliopsida > Cucurbitales > Cucurbitaceae > Cucumis > Cucumis variabilis. The sequence continues at coordinate 8,161,720 of JBBPDI010000015.1, read as the reverse complement.
AACATTTATAAAGTCTATGATGTACTGGGGCACGCCCAGCACTCCCATCGTCTTTGTTGTAGTGGAGCTCGCCCAACGCTCACGAGAGCATCGTTGTTACAGAGTACACTCAACATCAACAGCGAAATCTAACCTGTGTGCACATGGTACCATAGCCTCGGGCTCAACACCTTATTCATGTAGTTAATAGAAATATTAGAAAAATCATACGAGAACATTAAAACATGTCTGCTATCTTTATATTTCGTAAAGTTCAAGCTTACTTAGATTGTTCGTGAAATGCTATAGTTCTGAAAACAAAACTTGGTAACTCGTACTTTGTTTGAAACACGGTAGTTCAAATACTTTCCAGACATTCGATAATCATGTGCTAGTATAAATTATCATTAAGAAATTTAGTCTTGAAACTCATACATGAAAATAATCATGGAATTCAAATGATTTTCAAAGATTGTAAATAAACGTTTAGATTAGTTAATCATAATTAATAATTAGGAGAAATAAAAATATTTTCTAAAACTGGTTTTGGTCACCAACAATTTAAGATTAGTTTTCCAATGTGTAAATCCAACCTATTTTCTCTTGGCCTGTCAAACAACCAGAACCGAGTATTAGAAACCTAGATATAATGATTTTCAAATGTTATTCTTGCATGGCTCACTAAGGATAATGCTAAAGAAGTCTATCCTTAAAAAAACAATCCATACTCTACACAATTCTAAAAAATTTTCACATTCGCAGTACAAAATTCAAATGATCATAACTCTTCTATTACTTAACCAAAATGCGATTTCTTTATGTCAAAATCTTCAATCTGAGGTCTCTTAAAACTTACCTCAGGACATATAGATATGATTCCCTGTGTATAATCTCAGGTATCCCTTGAACTGAACCATGCCAAAAATCACGCGGACAACTACCCCTTTGACTTGTCCCTACAATTTAACTTATTTTTAGTTATTTTTGGTTCATGGTTTCTTCATAAAAGTTGTATTAAATTTCATAATCTTTCCAACCATACAAAATAGAGATCCTAACTGCATCGGTACACCCTAAAATATAAAGAAAATTAGGGACCTCCTCATTTCGCTTGAAAACCACATGCGCTGTTTTCTTTATCAAAAATCACCCAATGAACATCAAAATTTGATCAAACTTCCTTCATAACATTTGTTTACAAAAGAATTATCTTTTAGTAAATTTAAACCTCAAGTCTTAATTCTATATGTGCAGTTCAAAATCAATAAAAACCAGAGATATGCTTAGTGAACTATGGAGAACTTGATTTTGCAAACTCCTTGTCTTCTTCAACAAACACTTCTTGAACTTCTTCTTCTTCCTTTCTCAGCCTTCTTACCTTTGAAGTCCCTTTGAAATTTGGTGCAAAAGTTGTGAAGAAAATGGTGAAGAAAGGAATTGAATGTTTGGCAGTGGGAGGCTTGTCTTATTGGCAAAGCACAAATCCACTTCCCTTTTTCTTTTCTTTTTTATTTATTTTATTTAATAAAAACCATAAATATATAATATATATTTATCTATATATATATATATATATAATTAATTTCTATTTTTCTTTTATTTCTTTCACATAAAAAAAATAAATAAAATAAATTAAGAAATATCGGGTTTACATACAATGTAGCTCCTAAACTTTTCTATGGTAAAAGTTACCGCGAGCAGTTCCTTCTCAGTGGTGATGTAATTTCATTGGGCTCTATTAAGAGTTTTGCTCGTGTAGTAGATTGGATGGATCACCTTGTTTTGATCAGTATAGCCCTTATCACTGCATCACTTTCAGCACACATAAGTTCAAATGGTTGTGACTAATATGGTGTGATGGGGATAGGCGTTGAAGTCAAATCATCTTTTATTGTTTGGAATGCTTGGTTGGAGTTTTCATCGAAATGAAAAGGCTAATCTACGCACAATACATTCCTTAAAGACTTGGCGATCTGAGAAAATCCGTGAATAAATCTTCTATAGAATCCTGTGTGACCCAGAAAGCTTCTCAAAGATTTGACACCACAAGGAGGTGTCAACTTCCTAACCACATCAATCATCCTAGGGTCCACTTTGAGTCTCATATGAAAGATCTTGTGCCCAAGCATAATTCCTTCTTTGATCATGAAGTGACACTTCTCCTAATTTAAAATGAGTCGTGTCTTTTCACACTTCTAAAACACTTCCTCTAGGTTGTTTAGACATTCCTTGAAAGAATCCCCAAAATACCGAGAAGTCATCATCATAGTCATTATACACCTTTGAAATTTTCCCAATGCATTACAAAGCCAAATGACATTCTGCAAAATTCAAATGTGCCATAAGGTCATGTAAACGTCATCTTGTATTGGTCTTCAGGTGCAATTTTAATCTGGTTATACCTAGAGTATCCATCCAGAAAATAGTAATATTCTTTTTCGGTAAGCCTATCTAACATTTGGTTAATGAAAGGTAGAGGAAATCGTCTTTCTTTGTTGTCGCATTCAGCTTGGGGTAGTCCATGCATATCCTCCACCCCGTGACTATCTATGTTGGGATTAATTCATTCTTCTCATTCATCACGACAGCCATCCCACCTTTCTTGGGAACACATTGGACTAGACTTACCCATTCACTGTCTGAGATAGGATAAATAACTCCCGTGTCTAGCCATTTAATATTTTCTTTCTTAATGATCTCTTACATTACAGGGTTTAATCTAATCTAAAAATGAATGGTGCCTACTTGACCTTCTTCTAGCCAAATTTTATGCATGCAATAGAATGTGGTTATGCCTTGAATGTCTGCTAGGGTCCATCTTATTGCTTTCTGTGGCGTTTCAAGATATTTAATAACGCACTTTCTTCTACATCATTCAATTGGGTGGAGATGATGACTGGCAAAGTGTAACTCTTCCCTTGTTTTCTTCTTGCCTTTGTTTTGCGAGTCCAAAGGCTTGAACTTCCGTTCGACAGACACGATGTTTACTTCCATAAGAAACTCTAGTTCTTCTTCAAAGAATTGTTCAATTCTAAATAACTCGTGATATATCTCTTCCTCGCAATAGTCCCACCTAGAACTTCTACTGAACTACAATTTTAAACATCAGCAAGGAGTTTCATTGCATCGATAAAATTAAATTAAATTTCTTCATTGTTCAAATGCATGGTTAATTCTCCTAGGTGGACATTTGTGAGGGCGCGACTAGTTGACAGGAATGGCCATCCCAAAATGATTGAAACCTCCCGATCAACTTCATAATCAAGAATAACGAAGTCTATGGAGGATATGAATTTCTCCACCTTTACCAAAACATCTTCAACTTTTTTCTCTAGCTTGGCGATAAATCTATCCGTGAATTGGAGCCTCATTTGCGTTGGTTGTACCTCCCCTATTTTTAATTTATTGAAAATAGAGAGAGGCATTAGATTGATGCTTGCCCCAAGATCGCATAGTGCATGACCCAAATCCATCCCGTCTAGTGAGTATGGAACTGTAAAACTTATGGGATCTGTCATATTCACAGATACCCCCTTCTTGAAGACGTCGCTTGTTGCTTATGTTGGCGCTACTATTTAAAGATCATTAATTTTCCTTCTCTTCACCAAGATATCCTTTAGAAACTTGACATAAGCTTACCTTTACTCTAACGTATCAACAAACGAGATGTTGATATGTAATTGCTTCAAAACGTCTAAAAACTTGGAAAATTGTTGTTTGTCATCTTTCTTCTTTAAGAGACTGGGAAAAGAAGGAGGCAATAAAGGACTAGAGCTTGTTGCCTTATTATACGCTTCGCTACATTACTCTTGTTGCCTCTTTTTCACCCCTTCCTTGTTTGGCACGTTGTTATTCTGCAAGGAAAAATCATCATTAGTTAAAGAGAAGTTTAAGGGATGAGAACTATTACTTGATCTGTTACTCTCAACAAGAGAGGTTGAGGTAGAATTTCTACGTTCAGACTCTGGTTTGTAGATGGTCATGTTCCTTTCGCTTCTAAGTGTCACTACTTGACACTTTTATTTTCCTGAATCCCCTCCTTGATTTGGTTTTTTGGTATTGCTGAGAAGGGATCCTCTTGATTTTTCAAAGATATCGCTGGCGAGCTGCCCCAATTTTAATTCTAGATTTTATAATAAAGCTTGGCCTTGTAGAAGGACATCATTCCTCTACATATTTTCACAAAAAAGGGCTTCCATTGTTGATGATGATGAAGAAAAAGAAGAAGACTGGTTAGAATTATTTTGGTGGTTATGGCACTAAGATGACTGCAATGGTCTTTCAAAATATGGCCTTTGGCGATAGTCAGATGCTTCATCCTTGTAATTCAAGTGACCACTTTGTCACTTTTGAACATTTTGCTCTTGACCCACTCATTTAAAATTAAGATGGTCTCTCCGTCCTGCGTTATATGTATTGGAATAGGGGTCATTTTCTTACGTATACGACTGTTTCTGTGTTCATGAGGGCATACATCAACACTATGAGGTCCGTTGGATCCCACACATCTAACCTTGACCAAATGTTGTACTACTTACAAAGACTTCCCACGACATTGACTTGCGATAAGGCCATTGATTGAAGGAGTTTGTTCATCTTAGTGACTTGTCCCTGTAATGCCACCATTGCATTCCTATCTACTCCATCTTCTATCCTTCCTCTATTTTTTCTACTTCCCTTGCTATCACTTTGCGATCCAAAGCCATCATCTCGCCATTCTTGACAATTGTCAGTCAAAGCATTCTGCACTTTATCTTATTCTATAATGATCTGAGCATCCTGCCTGTAAACACAACGTCAACAGATTAATGTGTATCCTTGCTTAACCCGAAATAAAATAGTTTCATCAGAACACCCCCATGGATGTTGTGGTGTGGGCATCCCTTGATCATTCTCTTGAATCGTTATTATGCGTCTATCGAATTCTCACTATCTATCTGTTCGAAGGTCATCAGGTCCTGCCTTCTTCTTGCATTCTCAATTAGAGAGGAAGTTTTTCATGAATTTTTTATTCAGATTGTCCAAAGTGGTAGGTGCCGTTCATTTAAGGAGTTAGCCTATTGGGTTGTGAGTGGTTGTGTTTGACAAACCAGGACTTAGTAGTTTTGCTTCTATACAATGCAATCGCAATACATCATAATATAGGGTCATAACTTATGATGCTCTCTTTACCTTTCTGTAATATGCACACACTTCTATGCAATAGGTCATGGGTCATGATCACAACATGCAAAATGCTCACTATGTACCTTCATCACAAAATAGCTAAGGCCTTGTTGAGTACAAGTTTTCCTACTACTTGTCAAAGTGCAAGCGAACAGTAGGTTTACTTAGGTGATCTAGGGTTGAACACAAGGAGTTGGTTTCAAACATTAGTTCTAGGGTTTACTTATCATTTAGGTGTTATGACAAATGGGTTTAAAAGAAAGTAAATAAAACTAAAGCTACTTACTTACACCAAGAGACTCATGCACAGGTGAATAAATTATGGCAAAAGGAAGGATAAAGCGAACTAACTTGTATGCGAGAGAGAGGTGAAGGAAGGTCTCATGCTATCAAGAGAATAAGTTATATGACTACCTCAATGCGATATAACCCACCAAGCTATCTTATGATCAAGGCATGCTCCTCTTAGAGTCATAACGTCACACTTGGTCTCCTTTCGGGATCCAAATGACTAAAATTGACTAAGTGGTTTATATTTATAAATACTTATTTATTCTACTTAGAGTGGTTTCACATTTAAGGACAGCAACCTCTCAGCACCTATTGTCCACACTTGTTCGCCTTTTGGAAAACAAATGAAGGAAGTCATCTCGCAAGGTAGAGAAAACTCTTCCTTACGTGTATTAGCCACGTCCTTGCTACTCACCCTCTTAGATAGTTGGCGACATACACAGACTAAGTGTAAAATGTAGCTTAGTTAACACACCAAGCGATACAAATAAATATTACTTATCGCGAACAAATCATAAAACCTAAACTACAAATAACACAAGGATAGATGAACAGTAGAGGCATGGATGGATTAGAACATATAAATATACACTGTATTAAAGAATGAAGGTCGTCGACCAACATACAATATAGATGAATACAATGTAAAGAAATAGTAAAATGGAAAGAGGAAGAAAAGGAAATACAAGTTAGGAGAAAATGGGGGATGGACACTATAAGCTTTCGCATTGCAATCTGGTTGGAGAAGATGATAGAGTGTTGTACACACGGTGGTGAGGCAAATCCTTAGCACCAACTCTTTACGTTTTTGCCCACGTAGGCCTTTTTGTGTTCATATGGCATGTCGCCAGTTCTGACGTCTCCTGTCCATTAAGAATCTCTCTGTGTTGTGAAGATGGAGTTCTTTTTATATGTAACTTTCAGTTGGAAATTTTGGTTTTTCTGAGCATGTCAGCACCGCCCATTGAAAGGTGTCTGTTATGAGTCATATCATCTCCCACTACCATTCTTGTCCTCTAGTGAGCATTCCTCGCGTGATGATGTGGTTTCTCACCTAAAGACGTTAAACGCCAGATGAGTTTCCATTGCATAATTCTTGTGCAGGATGTCTCCACTTCACTAGTTTCTTCCTTTCTATTCATCTTGTGTTTAGACATGAAAACTACGTAAAATAGGCATAATGCTTATGTAAAGTGTACTTCTAAATACTTAAGTATTTACAATGTATGTTACCCATCCTGATCATCTCCCTATACGCTTTGATCTCATTATTCTAATAAAGAGGTTGTAATAACCAGTATTTAGACACGTTATCACATCCCAAAATTTATAATAATGCTTGTCCTCAAGCACCACTCCATATCATGCTTATCCCTAAGCAACAGTTCTCTTTAAAGACTCACCTTCCCCCTCTGATAACTGGTAGAAATACACGTTATTGCAGCTTCTTAAGTAAAATAACGAGGTTTCTTCACATGAAAATAGAAGAATACAAAAAGAAAAAGTAGGCAATTTAACTACTATGTGAAATGTTTACCGCAAAAGAACTTCATCCCTATTTTATGATGAGTAAGTGCATTACAGGCGAAGTAATCTATCTGACCTTTTCAACGTGAGAAAGTAGATATTGGGCAATCAAATAGCTAACAGACAAAAGAGTTTGGCAGGAATGCCAGAAAAGGACAATTGGGACAGGCTAAACAGCAGAGAGACAACTTTTTAGGAATCTTAGTGGAACATGCTAGCATGTCAACACCACTTTTTATATATAAATGAAGTTTTCCGCCTCAGAGAACTGTGCAGAAATTTTCCAGAAAAGCAAGTTCCTCACAAACTTTATCTTCTATCCATCTCCATAAGTCTAGGTGAGAGCCTGAGGCGTAAAGAGAAGGAGAGTTCCAAAAATTCCAGTACTCTCACTCCCATCTAGGTAAAATTCAAGCCAAAGAGAATAAATTATCAATCTTTGAGGCATAACCACACACTTATGTTTCTATTTTCTTATTTTTATAGTGTGTTGTTTTGTAATTGAAAGGCTAAGGCCGAAAGGTTTAAAATTAGATGTATGAAAGCAATGCATTTCTACGTCCACTCTCTCATCTCTTTATCTCTTCCATATACATTTATGATTGAATAACTAAATAGCAATGAATGATATATTTGATACTTAAAAGATCACAGTGCATGTAATACGACTTTTGTTTAGTTAAGAGTAGAGAATAGAACCATTGAATATGCGTAATTCATTTTTAAGTAAGCAAGTTGAAAAAAGAATGTAGTAATGCATTCTCATCGCTAAGCTCATCCTTATTATACGTTACTGAAAGGTTGATATGTCTGGTAAAATGCACTGGATGGCATCAATCTTAATTAAGGATTACTTGCACAATGATTCGCAATATAGTGTCACAGAACTTGTGTATTTGAATTTCGAAAGGTGCGCAAGTATGGTAATGCACTAAGAGATGCCTGCTTTAACCTGTGGTTGATACAGTTAAATTGCTTTGATGTATTAAAGCATTAACTAGTTTGTTTAGTAATTGAATTTTGCTTCCTACCTTATCTTGTCTGCGAGGAGAGCATCATTAATCGCATCATAACTCTATATTCACCTTGCACCACCAAGCACTGTAGTGTAAATAGTTAGGAGAAACTTATATACTATTTATACATATTATTGTTTGACCTTTACCACATGATTTTGCACATATTAGGATGAGTTATAAGCTAGAAATTCCTTGAGTTCGACCCTGGACTCACTAGGAAATCTCTCGTCGCTTATACATGGGAGAAAGAAGGGAAAATTTGAACAACAATGTATTCATTACAAATAGCAACACATGATTAGAAATGCAAATTTTATCGCATAATTTTAATCCATAATCTTTGGTACTTTTGAAACCAGTAACGTTAATTCTAAAAAGAGTATTTGAGAAAGGTTGAGCATGAAATGAAATTCAACCAAGTTTTTGGCACCTGCCAAGGAATTTGTCTGAAGCTTTCTCACATAATGAATGCGTGTGCTAAATTATGCAAAAGTTCAATCTATAGATGCAGTGTTTACAGGTGGGATGCTTCAATCATCCTATACCTAGATTAAAACAACGTTGGATGCCATGGCCAACAATAGTCAAGAATGGAGGGATGACGACTTTGGCTTACGAAATGAAAACAAAGGAAGTAGAATAGAGCGAGGAAGAATAGAAGAAGGATCAGATAGGAATATTATGGTAACATTGAAGAGTTAAGTTACTGAAATGAGTAAGCTCTTGCGGTCTATGGCTTTGTCGCAAATAAATGCTGCAGGGAGTTCGCTTAAAGCAGTACATCAGGTAGCTAAGTTGGGTTGTGTAAGATGCGGTAGACCGCATGACACAGACGCATGCCCTCATGAGCAAAGGAACAGTTGCCTATGTAAAACACGACCCATACTCCAACACTTTCAATGAGGGTTGGAGAGACCACTCAAACTTTAGGTGGAGTGGTGAAGATTAAAATGCACAACAACGATAAGGCAATCGATTTAACTACAGAGGTGTGATGTCTGGCTATTGCCCAAGACAATATCATGAACGGCCACAACAACCAATTCAATGCCTTAACCCATCACATCCTTCACTATCATCTTTATCACCATCAATGAAAGTTTTGTTTCAAGAATATATGCAAAGGAACAACACCCTTTTGCAAAGGCAAGCCACATCCATTAAAAGTTTGCAGTTACAAATGGAGCAATTAGCCAACGACATATCTAGGTGACAAAAAGGAAACCTCCCCAGCAATACAGAACTACCGATTCAAGTAGGGAGCTTATAAAAAGAAAAGTGTTAGGCAGTGACGCTACGTACCAGAAAGAACCTGTCCATCTGCGAACCAGATCCTAAGCGTAGAAATCCTACTTCTACCTCTACTGTTGAGAATGGCAGCTCAAGTAATAATTCTCATTCCTTAAACTCCTCTTTGGCTAATGATAATTCTTCCTTGCAAAATAAAAGCACGTCGAGAGAGAAAGTAAAGTATTCAAGGCAAGAAAAGTAACGTGACAAAGCGTCTGATAAGACGACAAGTTCCAATTCATTAGCGTCTCCTCTATTTTCTGATTGCCTAAGAAAGATAGGTGACAAACAACAATTTGATAATTTTTTGAATGTTTTGAAGTAGTTGCACATCAATATATCGTTTCTGGATGCATTGGAATAAATGCCATCTTTTGTCAAGTTGCTTAGAGACATCTTGGCTAGGAAGCAAAAAATCAATGACTTAGAAACAGTAGCTGTAATGGAAACCACAAGCAACATCTTCAAAGAAAGGACACCAGCCAAGATGACAGATCCTACAAGTTTAACTGTCTCCTTCTCAATAGGTGGGATGGATTTTGATCGTGCACTGTGCGACCTCGGGCTAAGTATTAGTTTAATGCCTCTTTCTATTTTCAAGAAATTAGAAATAGGGGAGATACAATCGACGCTAATTGTCACACCCCCTCCCAGACTACCTGCTAGCTTAGACCGAAAGACGGTGTGAAGCCGACAGACACAACTTTTCTCT
>JBBPDI010000015.1:8139931-8151636 GCA_037974545.1 Cucumis variabilis | reverse complement strand
ATTGATAATCATAGGATGATTATATATGTAGAGACATAAATTATAATAATATTTTCTTATTAGAGAATAAGAATTAGACTGACCCTTTTGTAAGATTATTATTTGATTATTGCATGGACATGTGTCATAAATAATAATCTTAAATAATTAATTGTTTTGATCCTTAGACCTGAGATTATCATAGTGTCAAACATAAGAATTAATCTATTATAAAGATTGTACTCGAAGACGTTATGAATTATGTAGTTGACAATGGTTAATCAAGATGAAATTTATCCCTCTTGTTATGGAGAGATATTTATAGGCCCCTCGATTAAGCGTGACTGTGAAAATGCATGATCGTGCTATAAATGAATTAATAAGGATATTAATGCATTTATTATTTCAGTATGATTATTGATCGAGAAAGCAATTAATTTAGATAAGGTGACTTTGTCCATGCCTGATATTCAATTGTAGATAATTGCATGATAGAATGATTAAAGAAATAATTATATTAGGTTATGTTGGATCACCGACTTAGTTTAATATATGTAGCCATAATGTCTTGCTAGAGACCAATTATGACTTATGAGCCATAAAACAAGTTGTGGACCCATTGCCATTAAATTAACCTAACGGATCGCACACAAAAGAACTGGGTCAAATTAATTAGTCTTTAGATTGGATAATTAATAAATCCAATTTGAGAGTTGGAATCCTATTAGGAAGCGTAATTGATAAGTCCAATTGGAGAATTAAAAACTTATTAGGAGATGTAATTAATAAGCCCAATTGGAGAATTTGAAGTTTATTAGGAATCCAAAACTTATTAGAAAACCAGGAAGCCTATAAATAAGACCTTAGGGGTCTTATTTTACAGACAAACAAAGACATAAAATTCATTCTACACAGAGAGAGAATAGAGAGAGTCGAAATTCTCACTTTGTGAGGTTCTAGCATACTTGAATTTGAGGAGTCGAATTTCCAGTTCGTGTGTGGATACTATCAGAGAACACTCGTGATTTTGCAGTGTTTTGGTGATATGAATTTGGAGGATCATCATATTCAGAATAAGGCAATTCAAATTTGGAACATTGACACAAAGGTATGTTTATTTGTGATTAAATTCTTTATGCACGGTCTGTTTACGTTCTAAGGGTTAGAGAATTTTTTTTATGTTTATTTTGTTGCATCTAACCCTAGTTCGTTTTTTAACAGTGGTATCAGAACTAGGTTGCTTTGCATAAACAATTAAGTTCGAATATGTTTTTACGATTAAGGATTGATATGTGATATTGATATGAAAATTTTGATTCTTCTAGTCGTTTAATATTATGCTTTGTCGATCTGCCTGTCTCAATCGGCTTTGTTTGACAAAATTATGATTTGTGAATTTCTTGGATTGATGCTAAAATCTGTTTTTGATTTAATCAATTTGTTATGTTTGAAACTAAATTGTTTGGTTAATATATGATGTTAATTCTTTTCTTGTTTATTGAATGAGATATTTGAATTTGGATTTTATATGAGATATGTAAATTGCATGTGTTCGATTGAATGATTCTGTGTTATATACCCTTTTTTTTTGACATGTTTATATAAGATCTGAAATCTATCATGAATAACAAATTTGATTTGTATATGTGGTTTAAACTATTTTGAAAATTGTTTGAATTGTTTTGAGTGGGACTGTTGTCCTACCCAGTCATAGTGCCTTAAAATTATTTTAAGTTATTAATTGTGTTTGATGAAATGCATTCTTTATATGTTCTGTTTTATTTGTTTTATCATATGTAATTATGAGATAATTTTCATATATTTACTTTTCACATTAAAACATAATATATAACCCTCTTTATAATATAAGTCGTATACCTTCCATGTGTTAGCACTTGACAAAGCTCATATCACTTTGATATAGGTTCCACTGAAGTGGAAGTGTATTTGGTTATCTGAGTTAGGCAAGATACAGTAATGGTGATACTTATATGCTTGAACTTGATTAAGCTTAATTAGGCTATCAAAAAGATTTTGGGCTTAATGGTACATGATGAAATTGTTTTAACATGCATTGATATATGATATCTTTTGTCTCATAAACATTCTAAGAGTTACATGTGATGTAATTGATAAGGTTGTTATTTACCTAAATAACTTGATTCTGAGTGTCAAACCAAAGCTGACTTGAAATTTTGCGAAATATCGATCTTAGCCCACTAAACTAAAGTTATTATTATGAATGATCATTTGAGGGTGTGATTTTTTAGTGGGAGTATGCCTATAAAATTATTAATATCTGTTTTGCATATTTATTTCATGTAGAATATTATGTCAAATACTAGGATACCTAGTATGTCGATGCAATCTATCCATGAGAAGGATAAACTAATTGGGACTAACTTTCTTGACTGACATCGCAACTTAAGGATTGTCCTCAAATAGGAAAAGAAGTTGTATGTCCTGGATGAGGCTCTCCTTGATGAGGAACCTGGAGCGAGAGCGACTAAGGCTTAGAAGGATGCTTAAAGTAAGCATTTTAATGACTGCATTAATGTCACCTACCTCATGCTTGTATTCATGAACTCGAAGCTTTAGAAGAAATTCAAGGATAATTGGTTTTTTATTGTGCTCTATAATAATTTTATGAATAATTGGTTTATTGTTTAATTATTTAATAAAAGTTATTATTTTTATAATTATTCAATTGTATGTGATTGTATAATAATATCCATGAAGATGTTATTATATTTTAAATGTCTCTAATTGAAGCTTCAAATTATTATTATGGGAACAATAATAAATTAAGATTAATATGAGTTATAATTGATAATCATAGGATGATTATATATCTAAAGATATAAATTATAATAATATTTTCTTATTAGAGAATAAGAATTGGCCTGACCCTTTTTTCAGATTATTACATGGACATGTGTCATAAATAATCTCAAATAATTGATTATTTTGATCCTTAGACCTGAGATTATCATAGTATCAAACATAAGAATTAATCTATTCTGATGTAATCAAACGTTATTTTTAATCGAATAATTATACTGGTTGTACACCAATACGTTATGAGATATGTAGTGGACAATGATTAATCAAGATGGAATTTATCCTTCTTATTATGGAGAGATATCTCTAGGACCTTCCATTAAGCGTGACTGTGGAAATGTATGATTGTGCTATAAATGAATTAAGAAGGATATTAATGTCATTTACTATTTTAATATGCTTATTGATCGAGAAAGCAATTGAATTGATAAGGACTTTGTCCATGCTTTATATTCAATTATAGATATCGTATGATAAAACAATTAAAGCAATAATTATATTAGGTTATGTTGGTTAACCGACTTAATTTAATATGGGTAGCCATAATGTCTTGCTATTGACCAATTATGACTTAGGGGTCCATTGTCATATTAAATTAACCTAGCGGTCACACACGAAATAACTAGGTCAAATTTGTCTTTGGGCTAGGTAATTAATAAGCTTATTAGGAAACTCTAGGAAACTTATAAATAAAACCTTGGCGTCTTATTTGATAGTGACACAAAAAGACAAAATTCATTTTGCAGAGAGAAAGAATAAAGAGAGTCAAAATTCCCTCTCTTAAGGTTCTAGCATACACAAATTTGAGGAGTCGAATTCTCAGTTTCTGTGTGGATACTATCAGAGAACGTCAGTTATTTCGTAGTGTTTTGGTGATAATAATTTGGAGGATCATTCTTATCAAAACAGAGGCGATTCGAATTTGAAAAGTTACTCACATCAGCATAGAGGTATGTTTATTCGTGATTTAATTATTTATGCACGGTCTGTTTACGTTCTAGGGTTAGAGAAATTTTTTTATGTTAATTCTGCTGCGTTTAGGCCTAGTTGATTTTCCAACAGTGCATTACCTTTTAAACATGAAATTCATTTATCTTAGGAACAATGTTCTAAGATACATCAAGAAGTTGAGGATGTGAGACTTATTTCCAATGCATCAGCTGTTGGGAGCTTGATGCATGCTATGTTATGTACGTACGAGATCTGACATATGCTACATAGTAGAGGTAGTCAACAGGTATCAGTCAAATCTTGGACATGATCATTTGACTGTCATTAAGAATATTCTCAAGTATCTTCAAAGAACGAGGGATTATATTCTTGTGTATGGAGGTGAGAATTTGATCCTTACATGATACATTAATCCTGATTTCCAATTAGACAAGGATTCTAAAAAATCAATGTCAAGATCATTGTTTACTCTAGACAGTGGAACTATAGTATGAAGGAGCATCAAGTAAAGTTGCATTGTTTACACCACTATGAAAGTTGAGTATATAGTTACATGAAGCAATTAAAGAAGCAGTAAAACTGAATTCTACAGATCTAAAAATGTGAGACCCGTTTAATTTGAGTATAGAAAGTAAAATTTAACTAAGTATTAAGAATTTGGCGTTTGAATAAATCTGCGGAAAGGATTAAGCGATAAAATCTTTTATGGTTAAGTATAAGTTTTTGTGATTAGGTGGGTAGTTCACGAAAGAAGCTATATGCGATAATAAGAGAAAAAGTATTCGCGTAAGTTAAGAAGTGAAGTTTTGATTAAGTATTAGACAAGGCGTTTGGGTACTGTTCACGATAAGAACCAAGTGTTTCACGGTGAAGAAGTCTGCGAGGAAGCCTTGAAGTTTAAGTTTGTGATAAGAGTTCTAAGCGAGTAAAAGTTGGTTAGTTCGAGAGGAAGGTTTCTTGTAATAAAAATATAACCACGCAATAAGGTTATTCGTGAGAAATGTTGAGTGATTAAAGTTATTCCCAGTATGGGGTTAAGCGACAAGAAAGGTCTGGTGAAGAAAATGTCAAATATGAATTGACCGGGGTTAGCTGTATGATTAAGGAGTTAAGCATGACTGCATTGAATATTAAATTTACACATGTAAAGTTTTAAGCAGGAGCTGGCGAACTGAGAAGAGTTTAGACATGACTAAGATAGTTTAAGGTCTCTATAAATAGAGGATTTGGTCATTAAGTAAGCACAATTTTTTTTAATAAAAGAAGAGCTAAAATGTTGTTGTTTTGCTTTGGCAAGAAGAGAAAAAATCAAGTGTTAAGTACGTCGGTTTGTTCCGCAAGAAGAGAAGGAAGAGGAGAATTTTTGGTAAAGTGTGGTGAGTGCTTTTCTTTAAAAGTTTTGTGAGTGTTTTATTTCAAATGAATTTATGTTAAAAACTTTATTATGATTTCTCTTTACTGATTTGATAGAAAAATTCAAATGAGAGTGTTTCAAAAGAGATTTCTATGAAAAGTTTATATGTTTTCATGCATGATTTATAATGTTAAAGCTTGATTTGATAATAATAATTTCAATACTATAAAATGGTTTTCAAGTCATTAGTTGTTTATTTGAGATGATGATAATTTTTATGTGTACATAAAGAGTCAAGGTCGAATCTGTAGGTACGAGCTACACAATGATAAGAAGCTGACTAATGCTTTGAAAGGAGCATATAAAGCATAGTGGTTGAACAACAAGGACGAATCTATATGTTCTTGGATGTTGTTGATACAATAGTCTAAACGTGAGGTAATAAGACCACACGTAGAGAACGATTCAAGATCCTTGGCGAAAAGAATAATTGACTAATGGGTGTTTATGCAAAATGGATATTGATGCAATTCTCGAGTTAATCTAACTTTATTGTAAAAAATGATTACATACGTTTTGATATGTTTTGAAAAATGAAGTGTTTATTGATAAACTGATTTGTGTTGTAATTTATGCACTGGCGAAAAGTATTTATCATTGTGAAAAGGATTTCATAAAACCTCACTAAGTCTTTTAGACTTACGTTTTCAAAATCTATCTTTTAGGATCAGGTGTTTAGGCCAAGTAGAGAAGAAGATTGAAGGATTTGCAGCATGATGACTGCAGATGCTTTGGAAATAGTTATGCATTAGTTATTTGGTCAAAGTGTTGTAATAATGTATCAAACACCTGTTATTAATCAAGTATACATTTTGGTATGTATTTATTATACTCGACGTTTATGTTAACCACCGTTGCGTTTTGAGTTTTGTTGATAGTTTAAAAGGAGTTGAGAATAAGATTTGCTATATGAAAATTTCAAAATTTAAGCTAATTGCATCCTTTTTCGCTTTACTTCAGTGTTTTGGTCGTATTGCGGATTTGGGTGTGATAGAAAATTGTCCAAATATACATCTGTAATTATGCTATATTGTGATAACAACAGTGCAATTGCGAAATTTAAAGAAGTTGGAAGCCATAAGCTAGGAAAACATATTGAGTGAAAGTACCATCTCATCAAGGAGATTGTACATAGATCGCATCAACAAATCATTTGACTAATTCATTTACAAAGGCCCTCATGACTAAAGTGTTTGAAGGTCACCTAGTTAATCTAGGATTATGGGTTTTATAAAGGAGTCCTAGCAAAAATAGCAAAAAAGATTATGAAAATAAGGCCCATATCACTACATTTTATAAATTGCAGAAGTAGCAAATTTAAAAGTTGATAGCCTTATGATTACCATCTAATAGCCATCTGATAGCCTTATGATTATCGTCTAATAGTCGTTTGATATCACTAATTTTGCCCTATTCGTAATATGCAAAAAATAGGTGTCATAAACTGTTTTTTTTCCTAAATGTTTTTGTCATTTGATGCAATTTTCCTTTTGTAAACTAGGACAAGTGGGAGAAATATTGAGTATGTATTTGATGTATGCCTTAGTTTATTGTATTCTATTTTCTTTTATTTTAAAACTCAACGTTTGTATATTATACCAGTAGGACTATTAGTCCAAAAGGGATTATGTTGGGTTTTATGTCCTAAACTTATGATTTATGAATGTTAAAATATTCAATTATTCAATAAAGTTATTCTTGAAGTATTGTTCAATAAATTTTTATTCAATAAGAGGTTTTCTTATGGTAAAATTCATAATCCAATAAACAAGATTCCTTGACTAAAGTATGCATACTTGAACTTTATATCGAGACATAGATGTAGATCAAGTTTGAGTAAAACTCTAAATGATCTATAGTATATGAACAATGTTAGGAGACTTATTTTGGGGACACTAGTCACTTTTACATTATAACACCGTTAACTGATTAAAACTAAGTATTTCTATTATAAATGACCTAGATAATTTGACCTTAATCTTGAACTAATTATGAACTTTTGTTTACATGAGATTATCATTAGATTTGCATAGGTGAGGGCAACTCATCAACGTTAGCCCAATAGACCTTCCATTTCTAGGGTAAGATTGAGTAAATAGTTGGAGACAATAGAGTGCAAAACAAGATTCACTCCTTCTTGCTTTAGGATTAATAGATAGCCTGTTCCCTTAAGTGTTGAATCTAGATTGAACAAAGAGTTCCTACCCCCTTATTGGCTCGAGAGGGATTCTGTTTATAGGTTGGACCTTAAACCAATTATTTATTAGAGGATCACCTGAAGCTTAAGAAGCAAGATGTAATCTCGGGAGTAAAATGGTAAATTGACTTAGGCGAGATTACGAACAACCATTTGGCATTGCGTAGAAGTGTATAAAAGCCTTTTTTTTTTAAAAAAAAAACTTAATGTTTTATACATTTTGGTAATTTAGATTTATTATAAAAAAAATAGCATCCTCCAATGTTCATCCAAAACCAATCCAACGAGCAAAAACAACCCAAACAAGTAAAACAAATCGAATAAACAAAACAACCAAAACTAAGGTAAAAAATTAAGTAATCCTCAAGTTGGAAAGATTGGGTTGGGAAAGTAGGATAAGTTGAGAAGGTTTGGACGAAGAAGTGAAGATAGGAATCCTCTTAAATTGTTATAGGTTTGGATGAGGACTTTAAGTCTATAACAATTTAGGGGTTAACATCCTCAACTCTTCATCCAAACCTTCCCAACTTACTCTAATTTCCCAACCCAATCTTCCCAACTTTTGGATTCCAGATTTTTGACCTTATGTTTATTTGTTTTGGTTGTTTTGCTCATTTGATTGGTATTGGACAAGAGGAGTGGAGAATGCTGGTTTTTTAATATTATTTTTATAAACTTTTTTTTTTTAATTTTTAAAAGCATGTGAACGGTAGCTTCTTATTTTAGAATCTCTAATAATTAGACGTGTTTTCTAAACGATAAATGCTAAATATATTTGTAGAATTATTTATTTAGAATTATCTCGAATTTGTTGAATTAGAAACTTGCTTTAAAATAGTTTGAGAAATTTTTTGCTTAGGTACTACAATAGTTCATTCATTTTTGACTCCTGGGTTTGCAGTATTTTGTTTCCTTATGTCCATTTCTTTAGTAATCTTCTAGTACACTTTTTTATTTTTTTTCTTAGATTTATTTTCCATTGATATCTTGTCATATGATATCTATATTGATTTAGAAATCTACTATAATTTTAATAATTTTTTTATTTGTTTGCAATCTTTAATACGATTTTTTAAGCTTAATTTTCATAAATATAACAAACTGAAAAAATATTTACAGTCTATGTAACAAACTGAAAAACTTATTAAGCTGACCATTCTTTTAAAGGGTTTTAACTACTAAAGCCTAAAATTGTATATCATATTACAAGATGGACCTAAACTTCTCAATTTTTTCAGAAATGTCCTAAATGAACTTATATAAATGTCCTAAATGAGCTTATATTTCACACAAATATAGGATCCAAATGACTAATTTACTCATTTTTATTATTAATAGTATATTAGAAAAATAGAAAAATGAAATAAGGAAAGTGGATCATGATTAAGATTTGCATTTATTAAATATCTTTTGTGAATATGGGATGTGATTAATTCTATTATAGTAATATTATAATCAAAATTACCCTTTAATTATTTTTCTTTTGGTGATTTTATTCAAAAACTCTTCTCTCCCAATCTCTCTCTCACTTTCCAACCTCTCCTCCGTCCAACCTTTCTTTTATTTTCCATTGTTTTTATATATTTCACGTAATTTAATAATTTTTTATATATACTTATTATATTTTATCAAATTTGTTTTGATTTTCATATATTGAAAGTTAATTTGTAAAATCTTACTGTGATTGGAATTGCTTTCAATTTAAATAGATCATTATATATCCTTGTATATTTAACGTAATATTATATAACAATGTATGTGTGCATATTTTACATTGTATTTTAATTTTGTAATAAATTTTACATTATATGAAAGTAAAATTTTATATCAATACAATTAGGAAAATGTATTACTAATGATATTGTATACATGCTGTATAGTATATGAAGTATTATGTGTTTGCTGCTTAATTATATATTATGTGTGTGATGTTTAATGCTTAATGATATATGATATATACTATAAACTATATGATATTTTTTATGTTGTATGTTTACAGGATGCACCATTATCTTAAAAAGAATAAATGATCCAGGGTCCAGAAAACTTAGAACATAAGTTCATTATATATTGTATACTATATTACATAATTTAAGAAAGAAAATTAATAACATGAAACAATTAATTGAAGGAGATGATCATCATAATATTTAGCAATTTTGACCATAACTGACAAGAAATAATAGAACTATATGTATTATTTATTATATATTATTTTAAATATACAAGCGTATATATAGGTCACAACACATAATTATTTTAAATATGTAGTGTTATATAATAATAATGTAACAAATTTACACTATGATAAATTTCTGAAATATTTGTTACATTATTATTGTATTATATACCACGGCATGTTTAAAACAATTATATGATAGTGACCTATATGTACACTTATATATTTAAAATAATATATAATAAATAAAACGTATAATTCTATTATTTTTTGTCAGTTATGGTTAAAATTACTTAATATTATTATGATCATCTCATTCAACTAATTGTTTCATGTTATTAATTTTCCTTCTTAAACTATGTAATATAGTACACAATTATATAACTTATTTTTAAGTTTCTGAACTTTGGATCATTTATTTCTTTTTAAGATAATGGTGCACCCTGCAAACGTACAACATAAAAAATATCATATAGTTTACAATTATATCATATATCATTAAGCATTAAACAATTATGTCTTCTATCCAAGTTAGGTAATTGTTTGCTTGTCATTAATATCTTGTCATATAAGATATTTATTGATTTAGAAATCTATGATAATTTGAAGTAAATTTTATTTTGTTTGTTTTCCTTTTAATAGGTTGTGAAAGGTAGATCCTTACTAATTTATCATAGTGTAATTTAAAAGTAGAGTTGCCAACAACTATTTTGAAAGCTACCATAATTTCAAACGAAACTTTAAACAAATAGAAGAAAATGTTTTATACATTAGGGTAGCCATAGTAATAATATATAAATTTCTTTGTATAAGCTGCAAGCATCGAATTGAAAATTTTTAAATCATTTGAAATAAATTCAATAAACATAAATTTAAAAATCTTAAAATGTACGGACTAAGCTGAAAATTTTAAAATAAATGATACAATTTGAAATTAAATGTACACCGGAGGTGTGAACTACTAATTTAACTTAAAATTAGAAAACTAGTGGTAGAAAACAACAATTGAAGATTTTTAACTAAGTAATTTGATATACATTTGAAGAGAGTGCATTTTTCTAATAAAGTTAGGGAAAAAGTTCAATTTGAAATTGGTAATTGAAATCACTATTGAAGGCAAACTTTTGGAACATTTCTGAAACATTTAAGCATATATACCACAACATTTTTTAACTTATACAATCAAATTTCAACTTTTATCATTGTAAATAAAAAAAAATTAGTACAAAGGAGGAGAATATCATTTCTGAAGCCTTGAAGAGTTAAAATGTCATTTTGTGAAGTATTTGGTTCAAGTGCAAGGAGTGAAGTAATTCTATAGCATAAGAAGTAATAAGTCACAAAAGTAACGTCTTTAGTCGTGGAGCCTGAAATCCTTGAGCCAAATATGTAAAGTTCTCAACTCCACTTCTCTGACTTTTACTACACCAATTCTTTTGAGTCAAACATCCCCTTAAGAGAATTAGGGATAAACTTCTTGTAATCATTCTTCTAACCCATTAACAAGATTGCTAACGTGGCAACCAGTAAGAACATACAATAGCACATGGCAAATCTAATGTGTGCTAAATGAAAAGGTTTATTTACTTATAAATTATATATAAATTTTTCTTCAAGAAAACTAGCAGTTCAATGATAAAAACAAAAGCAATTATTTGAATTTCTTTTTCTTTTTCTTTTTTTCAAAGTTTCAAAAGAAATAGGCTTCTAAACAAATAAGTTCACCTGTGAAAAATTGAAAACCAAATTTTAGAAAATAAAATATCAAACAGAGCCATTTTCATAGATATCCTTCTCACTTGTACTGTCTAAATAGTTTCAATGTGATAAATACAACTCTTAACACTTCAAAATTGAAATCATATGCACAAACAATTGAGTTTTCAAATAAAAATACCATGAGAATGGAGCTCAAGCCAATTTATGCACCTTGACACATCGCTTTCATACCAAGAAGAATGCTGAAACTAAGATACCCAAAGAGAAAGAGAGATATAAACATAATGGAATTGATAAAAGAGATGGTCTCATTTAAGAGTTGTTTTTCCATCACTTCCCTTCCCTCTCTTTCTCATTATGCACATTCCTGGAGCTAAACTAACCAAGCAAAAAGACATCTTACAAAGTGTCCAGGACATCATCAA
>JBBPDI010000015.1:8100327-8128355 GCA_037974545.1 Cucumis variabilis | reverse complement strand
AAAGAGAAATAGAAAAATAGGGAAAACCTGTCGAGGTCTGCTCCAATGAAGATGTAAGTCCCTAACAAATTCAAGTAATGGTCTCTGATACTATACATACCCCAATGAACGACTGTGTTATCCAGTTGTAACTTCAACAGAGAGGAAGATATTATGAGTGCTGGAATTTCAGAGACACGCCATTACGCTTGAAACACACCATTACATTGGATTCATGGACAACCGGCTTCAACAGAAAGAAAAACCAAAACCCAAAAGTGAGATAAGAGAACGCAAACAAGAGAGCCTACAAACTTTAGTTTGAACGAAAACCATGGGAGGAATTTTTCTAACCTTAGGCGTTAACAAAATCGGAGAGAGGTTTGAAACCTACAATAAGGTGATAGTGAATGGGCGTGAAGGAACGAAATTGAAGAGTGAATGTGAGGAGAGATCGAATTGATGAGAGGATTGAACTTACGATGAGACGTGAATGAACGAAAATCAAATGGAAGAGAGAATTGAATTTAGGAAGAGATCTCACCAAAAGTTTGATAAAAATGAAAAAGAGGCATTTGCAGGAAGCGTACGCAGGAAAACCCTAAAAAACAAAATTAACTTTTTCCCACTTTTACTATTTTCATTTTGCTCGTTTTTTCTTTTACTTTTTATTGCTTGTTATTAAAAATGTTATAATTGGATGTTATTAAAAGGCATATTTGTTGTAGTGTCACTCTGAGGCAAGTCTAGCATACCCCATCAATAAGGAAGAGTTTAGTCTCAAACTATCTCTTTAACAAGGTTTGCTTCATTCAAACTATAGATGCTGATCTTTGAACTTTAACGAAAAATAGTGTTTTTGTGGGAAAGGATTATTGCTACAAAGAGCATGTTAATTAAATTAAATCTTGAAATTAATAAAATCAAACCCTTTGTGTATATGTTGTGTTCTTTTAATATTTGGCATGCTAGACTCTATCATTTTAATAAACGACTAATAAGTAGCATGAGTAGATTAGAAATGATCTATGAATGAATTTGAAAAATGTGAATTAACTTTGTAGTCATGCTAAAAGAACTAAAACTTCACGTAAATCTACACTTAGGGAATCTGAGCCTCTAAATTTAATTCATTATGACTTATGTAAATTTGATATCATAACTAGGAGCAGTAAAAGATGTTTTATTACTTTCATAGATGATTGTTCATACTTCATTTTATTTACTTATTGAAAAATAAGAGTGATGCTTTATTTGCTTTCAAGTTTTTTGTAGGTGAGGTAGAAAATCATAATGAGAGAAAGGTTAAAAGACTTCGTAGTGATAGAGGAACTGAGTATGAAAACATTTGGTGAACGAAAGAGTAGAGAGAAAAATAGGACTCGATCTACACAAGCTAGTAGTTTCCATTTTACACAACTCAGACGCAACCATTTTACACAACTCAAAAGTTGCGTGTTATTAGTGGGGTGAAACTATCTATACCATGTGTTATGTTCTTAATAGAATTCCAATATCTAAAAACACTACTTCACCATATGAAATGCTTAAGAATAAAAAACCAAACTTATCTTACTTTAGAATTTGAAGGTGCCTTGTTTTTGTTAGAATTCTAGACACTAAAAGAAGAAAATTACTGGTTAGCAGAGCCTGTAAATGTGTCTTTATAGGTTATGTTTTAAATAGTAATACCTATAGATATATTCTATTACTACGACAAACAAAGTAATCAAAAAGTAACCAAATGACTATGTAATTAAAATTGAAAAAAAAAATGAAAGGTAATGAGATTATAATCAAAAGATAAAGCAAATTACTTTCTCATAATGCTAACTAAAATTGAAAAACAAAATAGTAGAAGGTATTCACAGAAAGGTAATCAAATGACTATCTTATAAAACTAACTAAAATTGAAAGAAAAAAAGTAGAAGGTAATTATCAAATGAAAATTAGAATCGGTAATCAAACTAAATGATTATCCCATAGGCTAAATAAAATTGAAAATTTTTAAAAGTAGGTGTCAATCAAAATGTAATCAAATGACTATCTCAAAAAGCTAACTAAAATTAAAAAGAAAAAAAAAGTAGAAGGTAATTGTGGTTAAGATTCTTATGGTCATTTTTTCACAATGACAATAAGATGATCGACAATATTGGGTATAGAAAAAAAATATGATAATCACAAACTACTTAGTTAACTGAAAAAAAATGTAAGGCAATCAAAAGACAATCATAATGCAATAACAGCATTCTTACCAATTGACAAAAAATGTAAGGTAATCAATGTGATGGTAATCAGAAATTACTTAATACTTGACAAAATCTAAATGGTAATGAAATTATTATCATAAACTAATTAGTAATTATAAAAAAAATGTAAGGTAATCAAATAGCAATTGATATCATTTGCAATTAAAGAACAATTTATATTAAATTAGATAACAATCAGATGGTAAATTAATATCATTAACAATTAGATAACAATGAACATCGAATAGATATCAGATAGTAATCAGACAATAATGAAATAATAATCAACATCATTGGATCAGGGACTTAATTTTCATTTTATATTTATTTTATATTTTGTTATAAGTGCAAGTTCCCCTAAGAATTAATAGAGGTGTTACAGACTTTTGAGCTCTACTTTTGTAAAATATTGTAAGTTATTAGACTATTCATGAAAAAAAAATGGTAGATTTAATTATTGTAATTTGACAAATTTAATTAGGCTATTAGGGTAAAAAACCCTTTTTCAAAACTACCTCTTTAATCGAATTAACCTCTTGTATTTACATCCTCAAATGTTTAATCTAACAAATAAGTTATTTCAGAACAAATTTAGATGTTTGATAATTACTAAAAAATTTTTTAACAAAATTGTTTAATTAAAATTGAGTTTTTTTAAAATACGTTTCTTTTCTAGTGAATTCAAGTAGATGCTTATTTATATACAAAATCTCTCGGTGTTTATTTTTAATGAATTTTGGCTCTTTAAATAAGGTCGTCTTTCCATAATTATTTGATTTTAAAATTTAAAACTAACTATTCTTTTTATTTTTTTTAGAAACGATTTTAAATTTAATAAGAAATTTTAGAAATAAAAATTTATTTTTGAAACATATTTTTGTTTACAAAAAATGTCGTGCATGTTTTTAAGTTTGCAAATTGCTAACATTATATTGTTAGTTCTATTAGGTGAGTGAGAGTTTCTATCTCATAATGCAAGGTGGAATCCTAGCAACAGTTTTCATTTTTTATTGATTTTTTTTTTATTCAAGGATTGAGATATGAGAACATGAACAAGAGACGTTGTGTTTACAATATATTCGAATATTTTTTAGTAAATTAAGGGCCAATATTAAATAATTTTTAAATAATGTTTTATACTTCAAATTCTAAATCAATAGTCTCTCTATTTTTTTTTTTTTGATAAATTTGGATAAATAATGTACTTTTTAAAAATAATTATTGAAATATTTATAAAAATATTGTAGTTCTTCTTTTCTCTCTCTCATATTCCGGGTTGAACCCAAGACATTATCTTTTTTTATTATTATTAATTTAAATTACCATGTTCTATTTATTTATCTTCCTTTTAATACTTTGTCAAAAATTAAAATTTATTATTGAGAAATTTAGATATGAATATTTTTAAATAATCAAGTAATTATTTCAAACCATATTGAAATTTAATTTGATTATATATTTTCTTTCATTCATTTGTCACTAATTTTAATTTCAATTGATTATATATTTTATCTTTCATTCATTTGTCACTAATTTTGTGAAAATTTGTAATTGTATTTTTAATTATTAAAAATAATTTTTGAATCGTTTTCAAATAATGACACGTAATTGAAAAATTAAATGTAAATTAAAATATTTTTTAATAACTAAATTACATTCATTTAAAAGATTAAAAAAAATCGATGTGTTCCACAACCCGAACATCGTCGATTTCGAGTTGGTTGTCGTCGTCGACTTTGAACTCTATATTGTTCTGGCTCCTCTTGGTTCTTTGGTTATTGTTGGTACTCTTATTGATCTGATACCTCTATAGGTGCTTCATAATACATATATATGTTATGTTCTTCATGGCCACATTACTGTCCATGCATATTGTAAGAAGTTGAGGGACCAACATCCCTATATGAAGACGATGGACTAACCCCTGAATCATAATTTCTTGTATCGACCTTAGAATCACAATATCCTGCTCCAAATATGGGCATCATCATCATTGGAGTACCGTAACTAGTTTGGCTCTGTGTCTGTGTCATATGAGGCATTTCTTTCACATTATGGTAAACTTCATCGAGTTCACCTTCTTCCACTCAGACACATCCCCTATGAACTGGTGGAGGTTCAATAGGTAGATTGTACATATTATGTATCTCCTCCATGTACCTCTCATTATTATTACAATATCAAAGACTTTTTATGGATGATTTGCAACATTACAAAGTCTTTCGTTGTTCGGTCTCTATGAATTGTAAAAAACAAAATATATATTTAATTGAGTAAATAATTTAAATAATTATACAATACTTAAATATGTACCAGATGATCCATGACTGCTCCTAGTCGAGTGATGTAGAGCCTTGTTATATTATTATACCAGTGGATGTATTCTTGAATCACATTTATATCAAATTGCTTAATCGAAACTCCTATTACCTTGAATTTTCTACCAGACCGCCATCACACTACTAAATGTGCAATCCTGTCTGACTAACCTAGAACTCTTAAGTCAATGTTATGTAGAAGTGGCTCAGTATGGCATTCGAATGGGATATTTTGTTTCAGACCGAACTGTCTGAGCACCCTATCAGGTTGATGCTACTCACCAATATGAAAACAAAAGTTTGGCAAATTATCAATCACAATTTTGTAAGGTTCCCAAATAATCTAATCAAACATCACACGTTACATTAAAAATAAATAAATATATGTTTACTAATGTTTGAAGAAACTAAAATTTCAGTATTGACATACCTGATCGCGTTGAAGAAGGTCGAGCATGTACCTATACTGACTAACCACATGAGTAGATGATCTAGTTACACAAATTTTGTCTCTCCATCTGTATTAATAAAGTAATATTTTAGATTTTGAATTAATTATATCACTCGTCTAGTATTAAACTATTGTTTGATATAAATTAAAATAAAATACTATACAGTGAACCGTGTGCTCGTCTAGGTATTAGATGATCGTTTGCATGTTTAAGTTGTGGAGCTATTGTGGGAAATCGTTCCCAAGCCCATATTTGAAGAAGTATCAACGAATCAACAATGTCACAAACATCTCGCTTTGATGCTTTGCATAGTTGTCTATACAACCATGTCAAGCATGCTCCATCCCATAAGTGTTTTGAATGAGATAATAGAACTTTTAAACTAATAGAAGAAATACAAATATAGGAGGTTTTGGGCAAGCCAAGAAGCACTAACAACTCCTTAATTGTTTAGTCTTGAACAAGCCAAGAAACGCAATAGATAATTGCTTAGTTTATGTGAATTACTTGAAAGTTTCAGTCCACTGATGTTTTAAACCGAACCATATTAATGACAAGAATTATTAATGACAGTACAAGAAAAATGACTAATTACCTAATAAAAACAACATATGATAACAAGTTGTCCCATAAAATCCACGCGGACCACATGAACCAACACCATATTTCTCCAATATTGGTACATGATTCCTGATGAAAAAGATTGTCGTAGTTGGTTCTAATATGCAAAAGAATCTGTGCACACTCTAATTACTAATTGGCAATTTAACCTTCTTTAGATAAGAGATTGCAAGTATTTGTTTCCATGTAAAGTTGGGACCTTAATTGCTTCAAAATACTGATCAATTATAGACAATCAACAAACAATTAAAATCCATTGTTTTTATCAGATCACATTATCGATTTTAAATGTATTATATTGAATCATCACTAACATTGGAAATAACTCCAATCCCTAAGTATTAGATTTTTCATAGTAGACAATAACAACTTATAAGTGTTGTGGTATTTGATGTGATATTGTGATAGTACTTTCATAAATTTGGAAGATAAAGTCTTAATGTCGCAAACAACTTATAATTCCACAACGCTCTTCTCCAATGACATCATTTTGATTCTTAGGTTAAATAAAAAATTAAAAAAAGCTTAATAAAGCCAAAACACACATACACATAATGTCATTGACAAGCCTGCACATCAATAAACAATGAAATTCTTGGTAAATACATACATATTGAAATGCTTAAAAGGTTTTGCTGATAAAAATTCAATAGAATAAGCAGGTCAAATGCACGACAAAGCTTTAGGTTAGTATACAATTGAGCCATTTATATGTCACCAAACAAAATTAGTTAATAGTGAAATCAATTAGATAGATCCAAGTTATTGAATAAGAAATAACATCAAGGGAACAATCTTAATGAATTACATCATTTAATAAAGTGGTATCATTTAATGGGCAAGTGGACTAAAATATAGAACTGAACACGTAAAAAAAACTAGATCTTACCTTCAAAGCATTTATTCCCTTCTCCATCAAATCAAGCTTTGTCAACACCCTAAATATCCTTTCACCTAAGAAAATAATAGAGAGAGAAAATATATATATTTTGGCAGTTCGGCTTAACTATATCAATGACCTGTGAAACTCTTTAGTGGAAGGTTTTCTTAACAATGACTCAAATGAAAAACTATAGAACAGGAACAAAAGGTCATGGAATGCAACTAATAATCAAAAGCCATAAAAGTGAAGAATATAGAACAATTATGAATTTAAAGGACTCGTTGAACCAAAAATAACCTAACAAAGCAAAGTTCACAATCATCAACACTCCCCACTCATTTAGATAAATTTTACCAAACACATTGAAATTGATCGTGATAGCTAGGCTACCGTGCTTTGTAAATTTATTTTCAACGATCTCCTTCAGACATTTTACCAAACACACTGTAATTAAACTGATTTGGCCTAGAACGCTCCCAACTCCCTCCATCTCCAATCTTTCACCAATACCCCAGAAAGACAAATTCAAACATTCATTACTAAAAATCAAAGAAAAAAAAAATCAAACAACACAAACCAATTGATGGGTGGCACTTAAAAACATCCAAATAAAGTACTGCTGCATTAGATTAAAAAAAAAGGGTTGTAGTAGAAACATCAATCGTCCCATTTCATTCTCACGCAACTTCAAACTATCTACCTTTAGATTTTAAAAAAGTAATAAAGTAAATTGCAAGCATAATAAAATAATTTAGAACATTTGAAATGGAAAAGTAAAACTATTTTTTTCTCATACTCTCGAACCATCCTTCGTTAGATAAAAAAGAACTAATATAGGACACATAATAAATCAGTGACAATAATAGTAGACTGATCTACACAAGTAACTATGTTCTATCATATTTTTAACTAATGTACATTAGTTTTAGTCATTCTCTCAAGCCAATAGTAAATTACCACCTCTCTATCATTTTTATTTGAGGCTAACAATCTATAAACTGGCTCTTCAAATAGAACGCCACTTACCTAAAACTTAGTTCAACACATAACTCAAAGTTTCAAAAAGTTAAAAAAATGAGTAATGTTTGAACACCTGAACCGATATTACACTATGAGTATCCAGAAGTTAGAAACTAATACAC
This sequence comes from Cucumis variabilis, assembly GCA_037974545.1. Taxonomy (NCBI): domain Eukaryota; kingdom Viridiplantae; phylum Streptophyta; class Magnoliopsida; order Cucurbitales; family Cucurbitaceae; genus Cucumis; species Cucumis variabilis. The sequence goes on along the minus strand of JBBPDI010000015.1, from coordinate 8,120,711 downwards.
AACACCTTAATTTAATTCAAAAAGATCTAAATGGACTTATCATGTCTAAAACTAAAATAAATAGGCCTAGGTCCTCACAAAAAGAATGTTTGAATAGTTTTAAAATACCCTCGCACCTGCAACATCAAACTTATTCAAACTTTGACAGTCAATTGATTTCCATTTAAATTTTTTACACGTGTATGCAATAAAAGATACTGCTTTTATATTTATCAAATGTGTAACATATATAAAAGGAATAAACGTGGGGCCTGCATTCTTCATAGGAATCCATGACAAACTGAGGTAAGTCTACACGAGCAACATGACTTTGCTCCGACTGCAAATTAGAATGCCATTCAAATCCTGCAAGATAACTCATGATTGTGATTTAAGAGATTTTCCATCAGGTGTTAAACCCTCTAAATACAAACCACATTTCATTTTATGTTTTTACAACCCTCTTTATACAACTTATTTCCGAGTAAACATTAAATATTAGATATGAAGATGCAAGACAAGAGTAAGGCAAAGAAAATTTATTAATATAGATATTAAATGAGCATAACAAAACCTATAGTAGAATAGAACCAAAAACATAAAAGAAGAGAAAGTATGACATCTGCCAAAGGATTAAGCGCATATAAACGAAAAAAAAACAGATGCCTAAATACAACATATTGTTCAAGATAACTCCTCGATTGTCAAAATGAACAAAGAAAATATGATGTATTAAGTATTGAAGAGATAGTGAGTGGTTACCAAACTGACGCCAAAAACTTGTGACTAAGCAAACACGTACAAGGTCAGATGAATCATCCAAATAGGTAAAGATCTTGAAGGATAAATCAGCCCCAAGTCGTCGTAAGAAATCACAGCTACTATTCATTTCACCAGTGGCTAATTACATCGAACCCTTAAATCATTCAAAATTGCAAACTCAATTAGGAACAAACAGTAGAAATGAATCCTAATACATCAATAAAATACCAAAATAAATACGCAAAATGTTTATCTATTATGCATCAACTACCCACAAACAGAAAAATATACTTTACAACCTGAGAAAGATTAAATCCAGAATCTGTAAAATTCTATTGGTAGAGGCCAACATTTGCTCCATCGACAATGATTGTAAACTTCTAACCATTCCTTGATAAACATAATTGATACTCATTAATGTCTAACCATATATGAGATTATTCCCACACCAAAACCTTCCAAAGACTGGAATAAATCAAGACAAAATTAATCACCCTATAATATTAGGAATTGATAGAGCAAATGATATAGCAAACCACCCTATAATATTAGGAATTTCAACAATCATCAAAAACTGGAATAAACCAAGACAAAATTAATCATGAAAACCAATAGAAACTAATTAAACAAAACAGATCGAATGAAAAATGATTACCAACCAAATTAAAAACAATTACCATCCTTCACTCTTACATAAAATTAAATCAGAAAAACAAATATTATAATTACTAGTACCAAAAAAGAAAAAAAAAAGAAGAGGAAGAAAATTAACACTGAGGTAAGGATGTTCTACAATAACAAAGTGCAGTTAATATGAACAATTTTACCACCTTATTGAACAACTTGTGGTCACAGGTATCCATGATATTGGTTCGAAGAGAAATAAAGAGAACTACATAATTTTTTAAGGAAAAAACAACTTCCTCGAGAAGATAAAACAAATGTAAATCATTGATTGACTAAAAAGATTAGACTAATGGGTTATGATTAATTACTAGTACTAAAAAGACGAGGCAAGCACACAAAAAAAAATGTTGGAGAATTCAACCCATCTTGTCAGTTTATAAGTATATAATATTGCATATCATAACTTCAACTATTATCAACATTCTGATTACAAACCATTCTAAATTCCGAAATTGGTTTATTTGGAACGGAAGGAAGAAATTGCCGGCAAGGAGGGAAAAATCTAATGGAAGCAACGGTGACTGGTATCAAAAAAAAAAGTAAAGCATTGCCTTCTTTTTGACCAAAAATCTTTAGTCTTTCCTTATGGTTATTGTGGCTAACGAAATATGTCACCAAAGACCGAATTGACAATAAACCACGATCATTGTGTAGATCTAATCCAGATCTATCGACCTATGAACTTCAAGACGTCGACAGAGAAAAAGACAGAGTGAGATCTGTTAAAGAAATGAGAAAGAGCACCAAAGGAACGCCAAAGAAACTCGACAAATGCAAAAGACGTCGATAGAGAAGAAGACAGAGGACGAAGGATGACTAGCACAAAAGACGGCATGATGACGCAGATGCTTTAATGATAGTGGTTCGACGATGGAAGAGTAAATGATTGAGAAGAGAAATTTTTTGGGAGTTTATGATGAGATGAGATAGAGCGAAGAAAATGATTAAACTGGAGAGATTGAGGAGAGAACTAAGTTTACAAAAATTAAAAAGATTAAGGATCACATTAATGTCAATTTTAAACTGATATCAATCATTTCTCTTTAATATCGGCTTAAAACTGACATCAAACATCCACCTTTTAAAAAACGACATTAAAGCCCATTTTTCATTTTTTTTCACATGATATTAAATTCCAGATTTCTTCTAGTGAGAAGAAAAGGAAAGTGGCAAGGAAACAAGTAAGCGGGCTAAATCTTAGGATTGCATTGATCTGGCGATTAAAGATCAAGGTATGAAGAGTGTAGAAGGCAACACATTGGGGCTTGTAGACACAAAATTGTTTGTTTTAAGTGTTGTCAAGTTGGACATTACCGAAATGAATGTCCAGAGAGAACTAAAGTTGGTGAGCAACCAACACAAACAGGAGTGGATTCTCATTCTTTTTAGCAAGTTACGTGAGGAGGTCTTGTATTGGAAAAGGAAAGAAAGTTATGGAGTAGAATTTCAAGGACAAAATTCCAAAAAGGGAGGGAAGAGTTGTGAGGTCCAGATTCGAAAAAAGTGATTCTTGTTGACGATGAGTCTTGTTGACATAAGTTATTTTGGTCAAGTGTAAATAAGAGGCATTTCGTGAAGTAAGTTGTGGTTTCTAGAAAAGCGACACATGGATAAAGCTTGTGTCTAAGTGCTGTTGCGATGAAGTAGGTGTTTTGCTGTGAGAAGAATTAGGTGTTCTATCGAAATAATGTAAAGTGAAGTTAAGTAAAAGGAGTTGGCATTTGTAGCCTGTCGCGAGAAGAAGAAGGTGAGGAAGAAGTTTAGCCTTCGAGCAAATAAGTTTAGAATTTCAAGGGAAATGTCTAATCCTACATTGACAGCAGGCTACGTGTTAAGCTTAAGATCTTTATGCATTCCTTGATGAATTTTAGGTTGACATGTGTAAAGTGTAAGTAGGATATGGCAAGATTAGAGAGGCTTATGGGATAACTAATTAAGTGAAAGGATTAGTATAAATAAAATCAAAGGGATGAAAGAAGTTGTTGTTATTCTGTTAAGTTGCCAAGAAAATACTAAGAGTTGAGTTGCTTGCTGAAGAAGCTACGCAAGAAAAGAAAATGAACTAGGTGCCCTGAAAGGAAGGAAATCAAGTATTTTGTGAGTGATCTTATAATTAAATGAAGTATTTTGTGAGTGACTTTCATAAAGAAAAGATGTGTTTTGAAAGTATTCTTTATGAGTCATAGTTATGCATAACACGTTTTGTGTATCTTTATATTTTTGTGTTGATATTGATGTTATTTGAAAAGAAAAAACTGTTGATTTCTATGTGATGATTATGATGCTTATTTTGAGTAAACCATTAGCCTTATTCCTATTAACTGAGTAACTGTTATATGGTGTGCATCATGTGGACGGCCTGTACAACAAGAAATGAATTAGGAAAATTCCTGGATACTATAGATAGAGTGAACATCACAATAGTCTAAAGGCAGGGTGCTTGGGAGATTGTATCTCAGTAGTCTTGACGTAGGAAATCGTTCATGTTCTTGGTGGAAAGGAATAAGAGGAAGCTAATGTGTAATTTATAAGATTTATGAAATGAGACGTTCTTAGTCAGTGTTTATTATTAAGTGAAAATGAATTTATGTGATCGTATAATTGTATTCTCCAAAAGGTATTTTTAAACTCTCACTCACTAAGTCTTTGACTTACGTTTTAATTTTTCCTTCCTTAGGTTCAAGTTGAGGCCAAGTAAAGAAGGTAAGGTGAGTTACTACATATTGAGGCGAGCAAGCTAGACGTTGAGTTGAAAAAGCTTGTATGGTTGTTTCGTTCATGCATCACTCATTCGTGGATGTGTTAAATTAACCTCTAAATGAACGATTTAATGGATGACTAGGATAGGATTATGCAATAAGAAAGGCATTTCCTACCAACATGTTGCTGATTTCTAATGATATGCACGTTGTGCAAGTTTTTCTCTCGCTTGCCCAAGTGCAAGCGAAGTGAGAGGTTTCCTAGGTGAGCCAGGGTTGAACACAAGGAATTTCTATCAAGCTTTAGTTATCATGTCTACTCTTTATCTAGGCGTTATACAATATCTCTATATAGTAGGATGTAAATGTATATGTCTGTATTAAGTCTACTATTCACACTAAATATTCTATAGGGTGACATGGAATGGTGTAAATGTGGAAAATGAACTAATTAACTAGTGTCAAGAGGGATGAAGGAAAGTCTTTGTATTATAGGCGATTTAAACTATGTTGCTAGATCTATTGACAATCTTATATTTAAGACGAGCAATATCTTGGCGCCTAAACAAAACACTTGTTCTTCTTTCCGGATACAAATGGTAATAATAAATCTAGCAATTTACATCTAGACTTTCTTATTTATAAGCATCATATTGACTCTCTATTTAAGGTGAGCAACCTCTCGATGCGTAAACACCACACTTATTTTTCTTTGGAAACACAAATGATTAGATTCAAAACATCGATATGGAGTTTGTTTCCAAACTCCCTCCAATGCGTATTTAGCCATGTCCTTGTTGCTTACTCTTTTAAGTAGTTATGCACTGGCCAAGCACTTGAGGTAAGCTCGGTTAAACACGATGAGACTTATAGCTAAAGAGTCCTTATCAAATACTAAACATAAACTTAAACTACTTTAAACACATCAACAAGATGGATAGCAAAGAAATGGAAGAATGAGAGTGAATAAAAGTGCAATGTATTGATTGATGTAGGCCTTTTGGCCATAAGAATATATATAAAAGTCAAACATTAGAGTGAAAGTACAAAAATGGAAAGTGGGAAAAGGAGTCGAGCTGCAAAATGCATAAAAATGCATTCTTTCACTCTTTTACAAGTTAGGAAACGATGATGGTGATTTCTCTCTCCCTAACCTCTCTCTAATTTCTCACTCAAAGATTGATCGGACAAAAAGATGGAGAAAAGGAAGAAATTCTACAGAAGGTGAGGAGGCTATTCCTTACACCGACTCTCATGGAGAAAAAACTCCCAAAGTTCTCAAGGATTGGTCCATTCAGACCCCTTTTTTCTTTGTAGAGATAGAGGCATTATATAGGCTACTTTGGATAGGAAACTTCTATTCTTTTATAGGTCAGCACCAAATACAGCCTTGTCAAGTCACATTAACACCAATTACTATCCTTGTTTTCTAGTGCATCTCTTCGCATGAGGATGTGGCATCTCGTCTGAGGCAATCTTGCTATCGCTTAAGCTTTTGCATGTGTTCCAATTGCGATTCATTATATTTCTTCTTTTCTTCAATATTCTGCGATAAAAACACTAAAAGCATGGCAAAATAGTCATGGAAACTTATGTAAGTTATATTCTCTTATCTTGATGAATTTATATTACGTGTTTTGACACTAAAAGCTATGCGTTTTGACACTTTTATCACGTGTTCTAACTCTATGTGTATTTCTACAAGTTATCAAAGCTATGCTAGGTGTGGAAGGTATAAAGTTTGTATTTAAATCTAGTTGTAAAGAAAGCATGAATTTTGTTTGCATTTTGTGTAACATGTTATGTTAATAAAGCGAAGAAGTTTGTGTTTATTTATGTTGCATTGCTGTGTGTAGTTAGAGAGCTTAAGTAAAACTAAGTTAAGTTAGTTGAATTCATTGTTTAAGTTATTTCCGCTACGCTACGTTGTGAAAGTTGCTTGAATTCAAAGTTGAAGCTTTTTGTTGAGATTGGTTTAAAAAGTTGTTTCGCCTATTAGGCGTCCAATTTGACAATGTCATATGTCTAGGCAGCACACTTCCATCTAGTCGCATGAAGTGACATTTCGGGTGCGGTGTGACATTTAGTATAGTATCATTTTTTCTAGCTATCATTTTTTTCTAACTCTTTCATGGTTTGGAAGTTCATTTTTTTCTTAAAACCATTCGACAATGTTATATGTGTTCCACACTTTATTTGTCTATTTATACAAATGCATTGTTGGTAAATAACTCTTCATTTACGTACTATAACAAATTTTCCCAATCATACACTTCGTTTTTCATTGATTAGTTTTTAAACAGAACTTACAGTTTTATGCATGAATTTGTAGATTATTTTGGGCTTTAAACAGCATCCATAATTGCTTATGAACTTGGGAATATTATGACTAAAGCTTAATATCGTTCTCAACGTTGGTGGTTATATGAATGTGCGTCTAAAGTGAATGTTTTTTTTATTTAGGTTCTTGTGCAAGCCCCATGAAACAAATAAACTTGAGGAAGCAAGTTCTTTATACATTTTTAGCTCGTTAGTAATAAAACAACCAATTATATTTTAATTTCTACATTTGTAATTGAAAATATTACAGCTTCATTGTATAAACATTGACAACTATATTGTCGTTATATATGAAAGTTTGTTAATATATTTGTTTCATGCAAAAACAAGAGCAGCCTAAATAATATGAATCAAAATAGGGATAATATAATAAAAAGACTTATATACGTATGAAATAATAAATATGAAATCCGCCGTAAAGCAAAATGAATATTTGAGGTGGGGCGGAAAGCTACATATTTTTTTTAATAAAAAAGGGAATATCTACCGAATTGAACTGGTGTACTATCCATCATTAAAAACAAGTTTTTGACATATGATAAATATTATTAGTTCTAGTTGTATGACATTACCATAACGTCGTCAAACATAATGTAATGATTATACATAAATTTCAAATTGTGTAATGAAATGATGCACTGATAATGCCAACGTTAGGAGTGGACATTGTAAATATGTCAAAAACTTTCTCTTTGGTGACATATTAGTTCAATGTTTAATTGAAAGAAAAAGTCAACGTTTCAGATATAGATTGACAATGAAAAGTTGTCATAGAAAACAATACCATTATATAAATTAAGTATAATGTCGATTGAAATGTAACATCATGAAATGTTTAAATATGACACTTTCTCCACGAGTCATCTACAACCTTACCAGCTTAATGATGGACTACAGGACTAAAAAAGAGGATCACGAAACCTGGTAATGACATATTTTAAGAGTCATCTTAACTGGTTTTTACGTGTAAGCCAGAATTGGATCCAAACAATTCCAAAGGCTTCTTATGGTTGATATCATGTCTAAGAACTCAAAAATAAACATTAAATATATGAGGTAGCATGATTTAGGCAGGAAAAAAAAAATAACTTTTTTTTTTTAGAGCTTATCAGTAGATAGTATGGAAACGACAATTTTTTCTATAGTACACGGTAGTATAAGCAATTTTTCATACTATATCCATTTATTGAATTTAATCTTAATGCATTTTAAATTAAATAAGTGGAATTCACAAAAAAAAAAAAAAAAAAAAATTACGAGAACAAATTTGTTGTTTGTACAAAAGAATTACAGGAATATCATAGTAATAGAAAATTTTCAATATAAAAACTAATAGGTCGTTGAATTACAAATTGCATAAGCCACTTCTAAACTATGAGTTGGTTACAATTATACTCTTAAACTTGTTGGATTTTGTGTCCTAAATATGATATGTAGATCAGTTTATATTTTGTAAAAATAGATTAAGGCAATTTTCATAAATCTAACAAATCGACAAAATATTTACAGCATGTGTAAAAAAATGAAAAAGTCCATGAAACTGATTATTTTTTTAAAAAAATTCAGGTTTGTTCTTCCTCATCATCGTCTTTCTTCTCTTCTCTACTGCAATTTTTTTCATTTACTCGTCGGCGAATATTTTTCTTTCCATAGTTCTTTTCTCTTCTCCAATTTTTTTTCTTTCCATCGTCATTTTCTTTTCTTCTCTGCATGATTTTTAAATATTTTTGTTTGCCCTTCCTTTTCATATTCTTTTTTCTGCAAATTTTCTTTCTTTCCATGGTATATTTTTCTCTCTTTCTCTAAATTTTTTATATTTTTTTCAAACTGTTATTTGGTTGTTTTTATTTTCTTTCCATTGTCTTTTTCTCTCCTTCTGCAATTATATATATATATATATATATATATATATATATATAAAATATTATTTGGTTGTTTAAAATCATGTGCCAAATATAAAAGATCGTGAAAAAAATTGTTGAGATATTAATTTGCCAAATGTAAATGATCATGTACAAAAAAATAGCCAAATCTAAACGATCGTTTCTTAAACATAAACAATCGTGTACCAAAGAATCTTGAAAAAATCGTTGAGATTGAGCTACCCAAATTTAAAAGATCAAATCTAAACGATCGTGTGTCAAATCTAAACAATCGTGTATCAAAGAATATTGAAAAAAATCGTTGTGATTTGGCTATCAAAATTTAAACAATCAAATCTAAACGATCGTGTGACAAATCTAAACGAACAATTGCCAAATCAAAACAATCATGTACAAAGAATCTTGAAAAAATCGTTTAGATTGGGGTACAACAAATCTAAACGATCGTGTAGGAAAGAATAATCAAATCTAAATAATCGTTTTCCAAATATATTATGTGTGTGTTTTCCAAATATATTAATCTCGAGGCATTTATGGTATTTTTCATTGTAGGCCTGTGTGCTTTTTTCATTTTCAAAATTGTTCTATAGGGTGTGAATATTTTGCCACTTTGTTATATTTTCTAAAAGACACCTTATTTATTTGATAAAATAAGAAGTTTTTTTTTTACAATTAAACAGCACCAAATTCAACCTAATAAACTAAGATTCATAGATTACGTGATGTAACTTGAATAATATGTGGTAGACATACATGTGGTTCACATTCAAGTTATAACCTAAAAGGTTGTTCTGGACAAGATTTGGTTGCCTTATCTTGGTAACATTGCGGATATGACCCACTTTTTAATTACTGCATGAACTGTAAGTGTTACAAATAATATGAGATCATATTGTCCATGTGGAGACATGTGATTGAGCGCATCCTGTACAAAGAGTTTATACAGTACCAGACCATGAAATAATTGGTTTCTCTAGACAACATCATTACTTGAAGAAACCTAAATTTTACTAAGATGGTCATAGGTGTTTCACATTAATTCTGAGTGAGTTGTGAACTCATGTCTATAAAGGCAGTCCTTTGATCTGTAAAGGTGAGAGTGACCATATTAGCTTAGTCAACAAACCTAACATTTTAGGAATTTGTCTTAGTAGAGAGCTAGGAACACAACTATACAGGATGAAATTCATTCCTTCCCGTTCCTTGAAAAAAAAATTATGTCACACCTATCTAGTTTTACTCCCTAAATATTTAGTCAAGAAGGAACTTTTCTTGTAAACACACAAAATAAGTCCAAAGCCAAAAACATAAATCAAAACAAATAGCACAATCAAAAGTTGAAACAAAACAAAGCATTTACCTGAAATGTGGTAGAATCTTTTAATTAGGGAGGTGCTCTTACCGAAGCCACTCTGCTAACCTCGACCTACGATGCTCTTTGCATCTAACTTAAATCTAGGGGGAGAGAGAGGAAAGAAAAATATGGTGAGGGGAAAGATAAAAGAAAGTTGGGGGAAAAGAAAAAAAAGAGGTAACAAAGGCGAAGCAAAACCTATTTATTTATAAAAATAAAAAAAACATAATAATTTATTTATAAAATCTAGGAAAATTTTCATAAATATAACAAAACACCAAATATTTGCTGCCCGTGTAAAAAAGTCAAAAAGCCCATGAAATTGGCCACATATTTTAAATATTTTAGATTTGTTGTTTCTTTCCATCTTCGTTCTTCTCTTCTTTTTTTTTGTAATTTTTTTTCTTTCCATCGTCATTTTTTCTTCTTCTTCTGTAATTTTTCTTTTGTTTTTTATACTTTTATTTGGTTCAAGATTGTGTACCAAATATAAAAGATCTATTCTTTTTCAAACTATTATTTGGTTGTTTAAAATAGTGTACCAAATATTAAAGATCTTGGTACACGATCTTGAACAAAAATCGTTGGATATTAGTACACGTTTAGATTTGGCTACAACCAAATCTACCAAATATAAAAGATCTTGAAAGAAAATCATTGAGATATTGGTATACGATCGTTTAGATTTGGATAGACAAATCTAAACGATCGTCTAGCCAAATCTAAACAATCTTGGTACAAGATTGTGTACCAGATATATTATGCGCTCAAGTGGCCAATTAATCGTGTGTTGACTGGGGTATTTTTGATATTTTCCATTGTGAGTTTTTGAGCTTTTTTTTCGTTTATGAAATTGTTCTATATAGTGTAAAAAAAATTCCAGTTTGTTATCTTTTTCAAAAATTCCTAAAATCTAATTATTTTAGAGTAAAAAGAAAAAAAAATGAGGAAGAATTGGGTGGGAGAATAAGAAAATTTGACCCTAATACTTTTAGAATGTTATATACTTAATAGCATCTTAATAAGTTAACATTTAGTGGTGTTGGTTAAATGTGTTGCAAATACTTAAGAAAGACCAATCTAAAATGGTATTAATAAATTTCAAACCATTAATTTTTTTGTTAATTTTAAAAAAATGTTGGGTTTTAATTTTAGACATAGTTAACTCAAATTTAAAGATGTTAAAGAAAAATATAAGTTGTCAACATTAAATAAATTACAACTTAAATTCCTCACAACTTGAGAACATTTAGAAATTAAAATTACAAAAAAAAAAATCACTATTTTCTCATCATTTAATAAGTTTAACATTTTAAATTGTATTCAAAATTAGCATATATATGTGAGGCGTTTACTTATATATTTGAACTTGAAATTTCCGCGCAAAATACTCTCCTTGATTATTACTCTTAATGAACATACATTACAATCGATGTTATTAAATTGTAATAATTAAGAGTTGGAAACTTGAAGAAAATTTTTGTTTCCAACCAAAGGTGATGTTTACAATTTAGTCGATGAAGTGTTTCTATTTAATGACTCTTTTTAATAATCAAGAGTAAATCTGTGATAACTTTGGAAAAGTTCAAAATTTTCTGTAATTTTCCACTAAAATCACGCCTTTTTTATTTCGATAGATTTCATAACTCTTTTTGCAATCATAATTTGATGACAGAAAAAAGCAGTTATTTTCGACAGGAAATTCAAAAACTTTGTTTTTCCAACAAAAACGAGTGAAATGAGTGTTTATGACTCCTTTTTACTCCCCATAAATTTTGGCTATTGTTCATGAGTCATGGAAGACCTTGTTAGTTGTAGTGATTTATGTATGGAACACTGTATATGGTGGAATAAAATTGGTTGGAGGTCACGGACATGTTGAATCATGCTGCTTTTAATTTGTCTAAGTTTCCTTTTTTTATTATTGAGGAGGCTAAAAATAGAGGCAGGGAGTTGGGTGTAGTTTCCTTTTTCTCATGTTCTTTGTCATAGTCAGAATACATTGGCTCACTCTGTTATGCATAACACTTTAAAGAATTGGGAGAATTCAATCCTTTATACTCTATGCCCTAAGTGTGATTCATGATGTAGCTTTAACTTGTCTTGTGAATTGATCGTATACCTTCGTTTTTTTGTTGTTTTATGATCTTTTATCCATTAAAAAAGTGAATTATGTACGTATTATTTTGGTTAAATTAAAAGGACATTTTCAAATGTAACAAGAAAAATCCAGCAAGTTGTGAACTTTATGAACAATAAGTTCCTTAAATGACCAACTTCAGGATCTTGTCACAAAGATGAGGACCTGACTAATTGTACTCGCAACCATTTTTTTCTATTCCAGTCATTCGTTTAGTGATTGCTCTTTGTGAGAGACATCAAGATAAGATGACATCCACCATAAACAATCAAATTTAAGTAACAAGAAACATCAATGCACAATAGTCCAAATCAGAATGGAAAGATAAGTTTTTCATCAAAGAAATATGCACAATCACAACATGGTCCCAACGACTGAATACATTACACTCTCTCAACTACAATTCTAAAGAGTCAAATATAAGAACATATACGTTTTCACACTTCAGAAAAACAAAAGTGAAGCAAATCTACAAGAAATGCAACATTGTAATAAAAGTAACAAGGGCAATGGTATACCTTCATCTCATTTCTATTACATCTCAACGTTTGAAAAACCTCTTCAAGTAGAACATTCTCCTGAAAATTCAAGCTCAATAAAAAACATGACAAATATAGAAGGAAAAAAAACTCGTATAGCAACAAATTAAAGGTACCAAATCAAGAGCTTCTTTCACAACAGCTTCTAAGACTTCATCTTTGTCCCTCATCTTTAAGCTAAGAGAACTGCATTTATGGGTAAAAATTGAATTATAAAATGGTTAAAGAATGACACACACAAAAACCAAGTAGAGGAGCTTCCAAAAGGAAGAAAAAATAAACCTAGTGCAAAGAAGCTTATTAACAATAAACATGGGCTTACAAATTTTTTTTCCTTTATTCCTTTTTGGATATTGAGCTATTAACAAAAAATTTTCTGTGTATGGAAAATGTGTGGGTCATATCTTGATAAGTATTCTTTTTTAAGTTTGACTATGATTACTACAAAATGTCAAAACTGTAGTTCCACCATTCCATAAAAAAATCTTTTGTGGTTGTTTGATAAATTTTCTTGTTCTTTTTCCAATGTGCAATGATAGACCATATGAAAATGGAAATCCAAGAAAAATATCTTTCTTTACGAGAATTTTTTATACTTGTTTCATTTTTCTGTGTTGCATCTCACACTTGAATTGATTTTTCTTTCCTAGAAGTATATTGCTAGATTAATATTAATATACTTTCATTTCTTACTCCTAACTGTTATATTTACTTCTCCAATCTTCTAAACTTTCTCATACTACGAAGCCAACCCACATAGCGAATAAGATCAACTAAGAAAAAAAATGAGAAAAAAAAGACAAGCATTTTAAATCATAAAAAATCATCACTTGTTCCACTGAGTCGAAGAAAAGTGCGAAAATATACAAAAAAAAAGAAAAGAAACATAGAAAATGACAATGAGGGAAACGAAAGAGAGGGAAGAGTAAAGATTACCTTTGTGTTTTGACTCACTATCATTGAATATTAATGAACTGCAATGAGAGAACTGTCGTAAGGGAGATTGATGGTGAGCGAACAGTGAGGTGAGAGAACTCCAAGAACTCCAATTAACCTGTGAGATCCAAAGTGAAACTACAGACAAAACCTCCACTAAATGACTAGAGACTATTGACAATGTTGAAGTTGTTGAAAACTAACCCACTAAAAAGGAACTAAGAAACTTGAACTATTACTCAAACACTAAACAAAAGCTTAGAATCCTTGGGGAATAAACAAAAGGAGTGGAGGCTAATCCTTTATCTGAGGAGTTGAGTAATCAAGTTAGTGTAGCTACGGTAAATTTTTGGAAAGCTATTAGGGTGGAGGAAGCTGCTATGCGCCAGAAATCTAGAGTCAGGTGGTTGAAGTTAGGTGATCAGAATTCTGCTTACTACCATCGGTTTGTTAGGTCGAGACAGAGTAGTAATGCTTTGCGCTCTATTATTGATCAGGATGGTAATTGTGTGTCTAACCATGATGAGGTGGCTCAAGTTGCTATTAATTACTTTAAAAACAGTCTTGGTAAGCAAAATATTGGGTACAGAGAACTATCCCCCTGTATTGAGAATATTGTTTAGTTTAAATGTTCTGATGAGTGTTGTCAAGCTCTTCAGGCTCCGATTGGCAGAGAGAAGGTCAAACGGGTTTTGTTCTCCATGGATAATAGTAAGGCTCCTGGTCTCGATGCATATTCTGTAGGCTTCTTTAAGGGAGCTTGGTCTGTAGTTGGTGAGGATGTTTGTGATGCTGTTCTCCACTTTTTTGAGACTAGTTACTTCCCACAGGGTCTTAATTCTACAGCTATTAATCTTATTCCTAAAAGGAATGGGGCTGATCGTATGGAAGATTTTCACCCCATTTCTTGTTGTAATGTGATTTACAAATGTATCTCTAAAATTTTGGCGGATAGGATTCGTGAGTGGCTTCCATCATTTATTAGTGGTAACCAATCTGCATTCATTCTAGGGAGAAGTATTATTGATAATATTCTCCTTTGTCAGGAGCTTCTTGGGGGTTACCATACTAACTCAGGTAAGCTCCGGTGTACTATGAAGGTTGATATCTGGAAAGCCTATGATTCGGTTAATTGAGATTTTCTGTTTAGTTTGTTAATGGCTATTGGTACTCCTTTGAGATTTGTCAGTTGGGTTTGAGCTTGCGTAACTTCTCCGATGTTTTCCATCAAGATTAATGGTTCGTTAGAAGGTTTCTTTCATGGTAGGAAAGGGTTAAGATAGGGGGAACCGTTATCGTCATTCTTATTTGTTATGGTTATGGAAGACCTTACTCGCATGTTGAATCGTACACCTCATAATTTTCAGTTCCACCAGTATTGTGAAAAGGTCAGTTTAACTCATCTTACTTTTGCGGATGACCTCATGATTTTTTGTGCTGCAAATGAGTTCTCTATGAGATTCATCAAAGAGACTTTACATAAGTTTGGTGAGTTATCTGGGTTTTTTGTTAATCAAGAGAAGAGCTCTATTTTTGTTGGGGGGGTTAATAGTGAAGAGGCGGCTCTTATTGCAGATAGAATGGGTTTTACCATTGGTCACCTTCCTGTTTGTTACCTTGGGCTTCCTTTAATTTTAGGTAGGTTACGGAGTGCTGATTATGAGCCCCTTATTTAGAGGATTACAAGTCGGATTCGTTCTTGGTCTGCTAGAGTTTTATCTTTTACAGGTAGACTTCAGTTGGTTCACTCTGTCCTTCGTAGTCTTCAGGTGTTTTGGGCTACTGTGCTTATGTTGCCTGTGAAGGTTCACAAAGAGATTGATAAGATTTTGCGGTCTTATCTGAGGGGAGGAGGAGGGTAAAGGGGGAGTAAAAGTGGCTTGGGACGAGGTTTGTCTTCCTTTTGATGAAGGGGGTCTTGCCATTCGCGATGGTTCCTCGTGGAATATTGCGAGTACTATGAAGATTTTATGGTTATTACTTGTTAAGTCGGGCTCTCTGTGGGTTGCTTGGGTGGAGGCGTACATTCTTAAGGGAAGATCGTTGTGGGAGATTGAAGCTAGTAAAGGTCATTCTTGGTGTCTTAGGGCTATCTTGCATAAGCGGGATTTCCTGAAAGAGCATGTAAGAATGGCGGTGGGTAATGGTAGGCAGTGTAGGGTTATGGTGGATCCGTGGTTACACGGTGGTTCTATTATCCAGTAGTTTGGTGAGAGGGTGATCTATGATAAACTAGTCGGCGGGATGCTACGCTGACTGATTTCATTAGTTTGGATGGTAACTGGCTATGGCCACGTATTTCTATGGATTTGATGGACATTTGGGAGAAGGTTCTAAGGGTTAGTCCGTGTCCGAGTGTTGAAGATAGGTGGGTTTGGGTCCTGGGTAATCATGATGTGTTTTTGATTGCTAGTGCGTGGGACACTATTCGTCCTCACAGGGATAGGGTTGTTTGGTCAGATTTACTGTGGAGTGGGGGAAATATTCCAAAGCATTCCTTTTGTGCTTGGCAAACTATCAGGGACAGATTGGGGACTAGAGATAGGTTAAGTCGTTGGAATAGTTCTATTCCTTTATCTTGTATTCTTTGTGGGGGAAACTTTGAGTCTCGTGACCCTTTGTTTTTCTCTTGTCCTTTTGGGTGGGAAATTTGGTCTAGGATCCTTAGGGCTATGTCCTCTTCTCATAGGATTGGGTATTGAGGGGTGGAGTTATCTTGGATTTGCCATAAGGGTATTGGGAAAGGGGTTAGAAATAAGTTATGGAGACTTCTCTGGTGTGCATCGATTTATTTCATTTGGCAGGAGCGTAATCATCGGCTTCATGGAGGTCAGACTCGAGATCCTATAATTATTTTCCAACTCATATGTTCGTGCATTCGAGCTCGTCTTGCTTCTTGGTCTTGAAATGCTCATGATCTTTTTTAGTGGCTTCTTTTGTTTTGTTTCTTTTCTGCTTGTCCTCAGGATGTGGGGTTTTCTTTTGTTAGTTTTGGCTTGTTCCCGAGCTGTGGGGTTTTTATTTTTTTAATTTTGGCTTCTTTTTTGATTTTTTCTGCTTGTCCTCGGGCTGTAGGGTTTTTTCTTTTGTTTCTTTTAGCTTATTGTTGGTCATTTTCAACATGTCCTTTGTTCAGGAGGGAGCTATTTTGTTTGTGTGCGTGTCATGGCTGTCGAACGTTAGTTTCTTCTTTTGTGTTTGTGCTCTTTACCTAGTTTGTGGGGGTTTTTTCTTATTATTCATGGGTTTTGTTGTTATAGCCAGGCTTCTGTTGTCTAGCTTGGTTTTATCTCTTTTCTACTTTTTCTGTGAGCGTTGTCTGCTTTTGTGCCTTGACCTTAGGCTGTGAGGTCCTCCTTGTATAATATTATCATTACCTTTTTAAAAAAAATGCTTGAGAATATTGTCCCCACCCCACAATAAGCCCGCCCGCCCAACCCTAACACTACAAGGACGAAAAGTATTCCACGCACTATCAATTGAAAACCCATCATGATTACCCGAAATCCATACCCATCTATCCTCAACATTAGGACACGAACTAACCCTCTGAACCTATCCCAAATGTCCATCAGATCAATAGAAACACACGGCCACCTCCAATCTCCATCTAAATCAATGAAATCGAATAGCCTAGCATATCTCCGGCTTGCCGCATCATAAATCACCCTCTCACCAAACTATTGAATGATAGAACCGCCCTGCAACCATAGATCCATCCATACTCTGCAGGGCCTACTATCACCCACCTCCATCCTAACATACTGTTTTAGGTAATCCCGTTTACGCAAGTAGCCCTAAAACACCAAGATCTGCCAACCTCAGCATCTATCTCCCACATCTATCTCCCCTTAAAGATATAAGCCTCCACCCAAGCAACCCACAGAGAGCCAAACTTCACCAGTAACATCCATAAAATCTTCATCGTACTCGTAATATTCCAAGAAGAACCATCGTGAATAGCAAGACCTCTCTCATCAAAGGGAAGATAGACATCCGCCCAGGCTACTTTCACACCACCTTTACCCTCCTCCTTTCCTCTCCAAAGATAATATCTCAAAATCTTATCAACATCATTATAGACTTTCGCAGGCAGAACAAACACACTAGCCCAATAAACCTGAAGGCTACGAAGGACAGAGCGAACCAGTTGCAATCTACCAGAAAAAATGACACCCTAGTAGACCAAGACCGAATACGGTTGGTAATCCGCTGAATGAGAGGATCACAATCCGGCCTTCGTAACCTTCCAGAGAGTAAAGGAAGCCCAAGATAACGAAAGGGAAGATACCCAATGGTAAAACCCATGTTAGCAGCAAGATGGAAAGCTTCCTCGCTATTAACACCCACAACAAACATAGAGCTTTTTCCAAGATTAGCAAAAAGCCCAGATAACTCACTAAACTTCTTAATAGCCTCTTTTATGAATCTCAAAGAAGAATCATCAGTAGCAAAAAAGATCATAAGATCATCCACAAAAGTAAGACGAGTTAAATTGACCTTCTCACAATACTGGTGGAACTGGAAGTATTGAGGAGGGCGGTTTAAAATGCTAGAAAAAACCTCCATGACCATCACAAATAAGAACGTAGATAATGGATCACCTTGTCTAAGTTCTTTCCTCCCATGAAAAAAGCCTTCCAAAGATCCATCGATAATAATGGAGAACATCGGAGAAGTGACGCAAGCTCTAACCCAACTCACAAAACTCACAGGAGTGCCAATAGCCAACAACAGACCAAAAAGAAAGTCCCAATTAACAGAGTCATAGGCTTTTTGGATATCAACTTTCATAGTACACCTAGGTTTACCAGAGTTATTATGGTAACCCCTAACAAGCTCCTGACAGAGAAGAATGTTATCAATAATACTCTTTCCTGGCATGAAAGCAGATTGATTACCACTAATAAACGAATGGAGCCACTCACGAAGCCTATTAGCCAAAATTTTTGTGATACACTTGTAGATAACATTACAACAAGAAATAGACCTAAAATCTTCCATATTGTCAACACCATTCCTTTTAGCGATAAGAGTAATGGCAGTTGTATTCACACCTTGAGGAAGATAACTAGTCTCAAAGAAGTGTAAAACAAATCACAGAAATCCTCTCCAACCACAGTCCAAGCTCCTTTAAAGAAACCCACAGTAAACCCATCAGGGTCAGGTGGCTTACCACTATCCATGGAAAAAAGAACTCTTCTCACCTCCCCCTACTAATCAGTGCCTGAAGAGCTTGGCAACACTTCTCAGACCATCTAAACTGAACAATATTAGCAATACAAGGAGAGAGCTCTCTGTAGCCAATACTCTAAGAACCCAGACTATTTTGAAAATAATTAACAGACACCTAAGTTACCTCATCATGGTTAGTCAACCGAGTACCATCCGAATCAACCAAAGAACGTAGAGCATTACTACTCAGGCGAGACCGCACAGACCAATGAAAGAAGGCAGTATTCTGATCACCTAGCTTCAGCCACCGTATTCTAGACTTCTGGCACATAGCTGATTCCTCCACTCTAACCGCTCTCCAAAACTTCACCGTGGCTGAGCTTGCTTGATTACTCAGATCCTCAGATATAGGATTCTTTCCACCTCACTTTGAACTCTGTCCATGTCATTCTTAGCAAGACGAACATCCTCACTAATATTTTGAATGTGCTTACTAAAGTGGCTACAGAGAACTGGCTTGAGTTTTCTTAAATTCTTAACAAAACTCACAATCGATGAAACCCAAACTTCTCTAACCCAAACTGAAGAGAATACCTCTAAAAAGGAAGTTTCCTGAATCCAATGGTCTTTAAACAAAAAGATACCACCCGCTGTCGCCATTGATAGCTTGGATAAACAAGGATAGAAGAGTGATCAGAAATACCCTATGGAAGGGCATTAACCCGTGTTAGGCCAAGCACTAAGGCCCACATCATTCACCAGAATATGGTCAAGCCTTCTCATCAATCCAGAACTATGGACCTTACTAGTCCAGGTAAACCAGTTTCCTTGAACCAATGGTTCAACAAGGTCGGCCTCGCGAATAGTCATGTCAAACTCCTTCATATCCTTGATACTAGAAGACCCACCGAAGGCTTCAGAATGAAGTCTAATGGTATTAAAATCACCCATGACCATACTTGGCCCTCTCCAACCAGCAGAAATCTCGGTCATACGTTGCCACAGCAAACGTCTCTCAATATTATTATTAGAGGCATACACATGAAGAACCTCTATACTATCCCCAGAGAGTAAATCTGTTACCAACCCAGAGATAAATTGATCAGCAATTTCGCTAGGCGTGAACACGAATCTGTTATGTTTCCACATAACCCACATACATCCAATTCAACTATTACTGTAATTACTTGTGAATCCCCACGAATTACCAAACCTCCCAGAAATAGAATCAAAGTTTTCTTCTCGAACTCTTGTTTCCAGAAGACAACAGAAATCCACCATAGATACGACTAGAAAATCTAGTACCGCTCTACACTTTACAAGGCTATTAAGACCCTACACATTCCAAGAGCACCAACTAATCATGAGATCGTATAGGAGCTTTTGCTCCCATATGATTACTACCTCTGGACCTATTCATAAGAACCAAGGCGGTATCATCCACCTGTAGGGGTGGAGGAGATCCATCCACTATAGATAATGCCCAGTTTTCTCCTTCACCCACCTCTATGAGTCAGCCAAAAGAGAGGCGTACATTCTTAAGGAGAGATCGTTGTGGGAAATTGAAGCTAGTAAAGGTCATTCTTGGTGTCTTAGGGCTATCTTGCGTAAGCAGGATTTCCTGAAAGAGCATGTCAGAATGGCGGTGGGTAACGATAGACAGTATAGAGTTTGGGTGGATCTGTGGTTACAGGGTGGTTCTATTATCCAGCAGTTTGGTGAGAGGGTGATATATGATGCAGCTAGTCGGCGGGATGCTAGGCTGGCTAATTTCATTAGTTTGGATGGTAACCTGGCTATGGCCGCATATTTATATGGAGTTGATGGACATTTGGGAGAGGGTTCAAAGGGTTAGTCCGTGTCTGAGTGTTGAGGATAGGTGGGTTTGGG
>JBBPDI010000015.1:8082084-8100227 GCA_037974545.1 Cucumis variabilis | reverse complement strand
TTTTAACAAGCCTAGTGATTCATAGAAAAGGATGGAGATCCATTTACATTGCATTAAATCCTCCAGCATTCTTAGGGTCTGCACCCTCACAACTTGTTACTTCATTAACTCAACAGAAGCGATGGGCCTCTGGCTTACTTCAAATTTTTTTCAGCAAGCACTGCCCTATTTTTGGTACAATCTTTGAGAAACTATAATGGAAGCAATGTGCAGCCTACTTATGGATCCTCACTTGGGGCATTCATTCCATTCTTCAGCTTTCTTATGCTTTACTTCCACCCTATTGCCTCATCACTAACACCTCTTTCTTTCCAACGGTAAGTCAATTCAATTCTTGCATATTACTAGAGAGTAGATCTGGATAGCACTCTGATAAATAAAATTAAGTATATAAGTATATAACACAGCTCCTATTAGTGATACGCAGGCACTCACATATTGCTACATTTTTTAACTTTGTTGCAACAAAACTTAAAAACTTAAGACTGGAAGTAGTGTTTATGTATAAGATTAATTTTTCAAATTCTAAAACCAAAACTCAAATGGTTACTAAATAGAGCATAAATTATTATTAAATGAGGTATTAATAAGACATATTCAACATACTAATTATTTGGTGTTAATCTTGTGTGAGACCATTTCCAACTTTTGACGTGGAATCCTTAATATAGATTTAACACAGTATTAAAAGTAAATCTCTTGCAATAACATTTTTTCCAAATACTTTTAACTCTAATTAATGTTGAAGTACTGATATAGTTAAAGCTACTATGTGGGGTATCAGAAGCTTATATTTGTTGATTGGTGATTTAACAACCAATCTACCTTATTTTCTAATTGGATATGCAGATGGAAGAGAGAGCAATCTTCATACCGATTTCTCTGTTCATCGTTTACTACTTTCAACAGTTGTTACAATACAAAGAAACGGGTCAATCAGTAAGATCTTGGTGGAATAACCAAAGAATGGGAAGAATAAACACAATTTGTGCATGGTTGTTTGGAGTAGGCAATGCGGTTCTAAAGTTTTTGGGTGTTAGAGAAACTGTGTTTGAAGTAACAAAGAAAGAGAGATGTTGTGAGGTAGATTTGGGGAATTTCACATTTGATGAGTCTCCAATGTTTGTGACAGGGACAACCATTTTGTTGCTTCAACTTATTGCTTTGCTCATGAGCTTCATAAGGCTGGGGAGATCAAGAAGTGCAGTGCTTGAGGTGGTTTGTAGTTTATGGTTATTTTTGTGCTTTTGGCCATTTTTGAAAGGAATACTTATGTTTGGTAAAGGAAGATATGGACTTCCTTTCTCCACCAATTTACAAATCAGCTATATTGACATTGTTTTTTGTGCTATTATGCCAAAGAACAACCATAAATTAACATAGACCATGTTATGATATTTGCTATATAGCCTTAACTATGTGTACGGAGCCGTAAATAAAAGCCTCTAAAACTCTTAGCTGAAGGTATGAGTATGTATGTTCACTTATTTGCCTAAATCCATCTATATACTCACGTGAACTCTTTATTAGACGATGAAGTATATTTCTATGATTCAACACTATTTTAAATGATTCAATTTCTTTTTATTTATATAATTTTTCAAAACAGTTAATCCTAAACATCATATAGAAACATTACTACAAAAACAGACTTTGCTGACGTTTTTTCAAAGTCAAGAATCACTATTCTTGATGTTTAATAAAACATTGTGGAAGCAAGAGTCACAAATGTCAATGTTCACGTCCCCGATCGTAAAAATGTAAAAAATATAGAAATTTGACATTTATAAAATGTCAAGAATGTCGTCTTCTTAATAAAAAAAAATGTCAAGAACAATTATATTTGATATGTGAAAAATGCCAAATTGGTTTCTACGTGATATGAAAAAAATTTCAAGAATATATGTGTTGTTTACATTTGACAGATGCGAATAATGATGTTACTTAATATGTGAAAAAAGTGAAGATCATTTTTCACTTAATACAAAAAAAAAAATATATATCAACAATCTAGGTGCTGACATTTTAAAAACGTCAAGAACCTTTGTGGGCTTTATAAAAATTATAGTTTAATTTTTCTATAAGTAATTTTGTATTGTTCATGTATTTCTATCCGGTCCAACAATAAATTATGCATATAGATATTCATCAAACCAAATAAAACTTAAATCAACTTATATCAATCAATGTTACGTTTTCTCCAATAACTTCAACAAAACTTTACATTTCTTCAACATTAATTGTCAATACAAAACCTTACAACTTACATCAAAGAATTTTCTAATTAAGTTCATTAGAATAATATATGAAACTCCATATGAACATTTCTAAAAAGAAAATACATTTGGGGAATAGAATACATGCATAAAAAATCATTTTTCAAGATCAATTTCACAATTGCATCAACACAAGTTGGAAACAACAAACACCAAATTAGCCTCTATTTATTCCTTTCGCTTGAACATTGAACCTCTTTCCTGTGCATAAACTATTGTGATGATTCATTTCACCGCCAGTATCCTAGAGAGTTCACGTTCAATTTCAGTTGTCCAAGTCATCAGCAAGAATGTGGACCTCTCAAAGCATCTGGCTACCTTCTCATGATGGGGGACCACTCAGCACATGGTTGTGTTGACTCTTATGTGCACATAATAGCTAGCTCATGATAAGAATAAAGCTAATGGTTTACTCATGTACAAGTATTTTATACAAGCATTATATATATCATAAACAAGTTATACATGCACTATAATTTACATCATATAACATGACTTTAAAAGAAAAGCTTTAGAAATCTCCACTCTTTTCTTTGGAAGAGTCGCTCACAAAGACAAAAATGTTTCCTCCTAGCCCCCTTCTTAATTCCATCTTCTTCTCCTCGTCTTGTGATTTCTTTGCAAATCTTCAACACTTATAATTTTCTTATAATTTCATTTGAAATCACAAGGATCTATTTATCCAATCCTAAATTGGGTTAAACATTCTTAAGCTGATCTTAGTTTGCTATGTCACACCCCATCCCGGAGCACCTTCTCACTAGGCCTGAAATGTGGCTTTGAAGCCGACCAACACCGTTTCTATTCTAACAATACCTGTCGACCCTGATTAACCTGCAACTCTTATCTATCTCTTTTTAAAGCTTTGATATAAAAGTGCGGAAAAGAAAATGTTTCAAACTTGAAAATTTAAAACTTCAACGAAGATCTTCAGGTTCATCCAATGAATGGGTAACTACTGCATACAAGTTTTTATATAAACATAACTAAGTTTAGAGTCTCAACCACTCACCCAATACAAAAACATAACTTGAAGTCTTACTAACCTATTACATACAAACAATTGAATTCTTTACTAGCTTAATTACAATCTAAAATGTATGAATGGAAAGAGTTGTACAAAAATCTAATTAAACTTCTAACAGGCAGATCTCTTGCAGGCGCCGAAACTAAGATCTCTTCCTAAAAGAGAAATAAAACAATGAAAGGTGAGCTATAAAGCCTTGTGAGTGACAATTTTTAAAACAAAAAATGTTAATAAAACCTTGAGCAAATAATAAATAAATCTTAGTAATCAATTTCGTTAAACTTAGCTTTCAACTTCTTTTTATTTTTCTTTCTTGCTATACCTTGAACTTCCATGTATCTACGGGACAAATCTATAAGCATGGAAGTCCTATCCCTTGATACAATACCTACGAGATGGAACTCTAGGTGCCAGTAGCACCTTATCTCTTATTAGCTATTATTAGATGGAATAATCTAGGAATACGTGGAGGCCTTCATTTCTTATCTAGTCTTATGGAAGCTCTAGACACCGACTGGCCGATACTCTCATCACATGACCTCTGTACACAGAAAAAATCTCCCCCGTAGAGCTTTTATCAAATTAGGACATCTCGGTATAGGTTAAAACATATTAAAAAATCTCATGCTAGAACTTTAACTCACTTATTAAGTTAGAATGCTTATGTAAAACTCTTGCATTAAGCAAGTCTAAAATCTAGCTTTGCTTAAATTAATAACCTTTTTGCTCAAATACTTTCCAAACTTAGCATTCAAACACATTCTCATAAATCTCATACTTAAAAAATATTTCTTGATCTGAATACTTTAGAAATTCAGCTTAATCATGCTTTCTCATAAACTCATTTCTAAACATGAATCTCATGCTTTGTCATAAATATAGTATATTCAAATACTTAAACTCAAAGCATGCTTAGAAATACATATTCATAAATCAAGCTTAGAAATTATTTTTAAATTTATTTTTGTCAATTACAACTTTGACTAGACTCTCGGTCTATAGATTTGCTCTATCTCCTTTTAACCTGAAACAATAAGAAAACTCAAGTTACTTTAGCTCCATATAAAAGAAACTCCTTTTCACTTCTTTACCCTTTTCCCTTTTCTTATAAAAGGGAGTTCTTTCTTACTAACTTTGATCTCTTTGAACTCTTAGATGGTGTTAACTTGCTCAAGACCATTTCTATAAGCTTTCTCTAGATTCAAATGGGCTCTTGTACATATTTAGAGCTCAAGATCAAAAGGACTAACTTAGTAAATCTTGCTCTAAAGTTCCTTAAACAAAGAAGGGAAAGCCTAAACTTACTTGGATCTAAACACCTTGCGCTTTTAACTTTCCCTCTTTTGCTCAATCTTGCCAAACACAACAACTTCTTGGATGACCCTTGACCGAACGCCCAAACTGAAGCATGGTCGAATGGCTCTCTTGCTTGGTTCTAACACTTGCAAGCAAATCTCAACTTCACTCAAAGTTTTCTCTCTTCTTTGCTATTGAGGTGTAAATGATGAGAAATGAGTGTATGTTTTATTTAAAACACTCTATGCGTCCAAAAAACACTAGCATGAACACCATAGAAAATTCTAAAAAATCGATCAATCGCTCATTATTTAATGATCTCGACAAAGAATGACCCGAGATCCTTCAAGTTCTACATATTTCTCCACCAGACATGTTCGAAACCATGCTAGAGAACCTTACTATTTTCCTTTTCTACTTCCAGTCTCAATCGAGCATGGCTTTGAGATGGCTCGAGTATGCATCTTCAAACCTTTCTGTCTTTCAACTCAACCAGCAAGCATTAAGATGCTCTTACCTTAGCACCAAGATTTGCTCTTTGTTTTCCATCTCGCCAAAGGTTACTCAAGGCTACCCAAGATTTCTTTCTTAGAAGCTCTCTATCTTTTCTTTCAGCCAAACAGAACCGAGCCTCAACACTTATATCCAGAGATCCTACTTTCGAGTACTCATCTCCCATAAAATACTTTAGGATGTTGGCCTAAGATACGTGGTTTAGCCCAAGACTCTTGGGCAACTCTTAACTTATCTTTCAACATTTAGCAAGCTAGTGGGATAGAAGATATGGGTATTACACGTCAGCTCCTAACTTAGTGCTTTACAAATGTAAGTTTAATATTTTCTCTAAACATGTTTGTTTTAAACTTAACATTGTTGGATTTTATGTCCTAAAACTAGTAGATAGTAAATGTAATCCATTTATTGTTATTAATAAAGTATTGTTATTATAATTTTAATAATTGATATTGATCATATTATTAGTTTCATCTTAATAACCTAAATCTAATAAACTAACATCCTAAGTTGTTTGATGAGTCTTGAACAATATGTAGAGACATACAAGGATCAATGTTCGAGATACAAATTAAAATGTTTATAGTATAGGGATAAGGTTGGGTACCTTATCTAGGTAACACTATAGATACACGACTCATTTTACATTTGATACAAACACAATGATCCAAGACATTCATGAGTGAAGGTATCCTATGTAATGAGTTTGCATAAGACCAAACCAGAAAATAATAACCACTAGATGTAACTCCGTTAACTAGTTAGATTTCTATTTCTTTAGGATGACCTAAGTAACTTAGTCTTAATCCTGAGTGTATTATAAACTCTTGTTCTCAAGGGATTTTCTTTGATTAGTATAGGTGAGAGTGGTCAAATTTCTCACTCAATATGCTTATCATTTTGGAGACAAGATTGAGTCAGGAGATAAGAAAATAATCACACAAGATGGAGTTTACTCCTTTCTGACTTTAGGGTAAGTAGATAAGTGTTACCTTAAATGGTATCTTCGGGACTTGAACAAAGGGTCCTACACTCTCAATGGCACGAAAGGAGTTTCTGTTTATTTGTTGGATCATAAACAGGTTGTTCATTAGAGGAGCATTGGAATTTAAGGAATGAAAGTAACTTAGGGGTAAAATAATAATTTGACCCAGTTGGTGTTATGAACACTTGTGAAGGACTAACATATTGGTATTGGTCTATATCTGATAACACATAAATATATCTACAGTGAGAAAAGTTCGCTTGTGATTCTTTGGTAGAGTGTACACAATTAACGAATATTGATTAATGTGGTTAATGAATTTAGTCAATTAATCTCATATTGTTGTAGCTTCTAATCTGTAGGTCCATTAAGTCCCATTCCTAGCTTGTAAATGGTAGTGAATCTTTTTTGTATTGGTTATACTTTGAAATCTTCAAATTTAATTTAGGAATTAATATAATGTAGGGTGATACTTTATAATATAAAGTAATTTATATTTTAATTAAATTTTATTATATAAATTTAATTTTAGATATGATTGAAAATTAATTTATGAGAGAATAAAGTATTTGAATGAGTTCAAATATTAATTTAAGGGAAATTTTTAAAAATAGTAGATTTTACAAAATATTTACAACCTATAGCAAATTCTATCACTGATAGTCATTAATATGTTATAGTGATAGAAGACTATCAGTGATAGAATCCAAAATTTTTCTATAGCTTGTAAATATTTTAATTTATTTTGTTATTTTTAAAAATGCCCCTTAATTTAATGTGAATTATATTCATCTTAAAAATGTAGGCTAAAATTTAGTATGTATATGGTACAAATGAAAACTATAGGTTAGGAAAAATTTATATTTGAATATGATTCCAATTTGGATTAAATTAAACATCAATATTTAATTTAGCAATTAATGTATTAGAAAATCAATTAATAGTTTGGTTTAATTTTATTTAATTAAATGAAAACTATAGTTTACATGGAAATTGTAAAAAATAGCAAATTGGACAAAATATTTACAACATATAGCAAAATTTCATATTGTATCAGTAATAAATATTGATAGACACTGATATGCTCTATTGATGACATTGATAGACAGTGGTAGAAGTCTATCAACTTTTTATCATTAATAGATCCAAAATTTTTGTATAACTTATATATATTTTAATTTATTTTTATTTTTAAAAATGTAGATATTGATTTAAATGAAATATTAATTAAATATAATTGGTTAATTATTTAATTTATATTAAATTAATTAATTTTTTTAATTTTAATTAATTTTATTTATTTTAAATTAAATTAATTAAATGGGAAACATGGTGGTTCTCTCACGTAAGCCAAAGATCTCTCAACTCCCACTTCTTCATCTTGAAGAAGTGGGAGGTAGGAGTACGATGATGGATTTAGTTTTTTCTCTGAAAGTTTTTTGCGTACTCTGGTAATTCTCTCAAAAAGAAAAACTCTCAATTACCGTTCCAATTCTGGTTCCCACAGACCAAGATCTCTAACTTAGAGAATAAGGAGGTTTCCAAGTTGTCGTGCCCTAATTTGGTGATTGGTAGATATAGAGTCGACAACGAGAGTGAGTACTTCTTTCCTCTTCGTTGTAATTTTTTTTTTTATACAGCATGTTTAGCCTTTGAATTTGTTTCTGTATTATTGCCAATGTAGTGGTACCTTTAGTTTCCAATTAATTTGAGTTAAGGTCTCTTTTAAATCATCCACTACTAGAGCTCTTATTCCTTCAATTGGTATCTGAGTCATCTCAATTTTTAATTTGAAATTTTAAAATTTTGTGTTGGTTTGATGGGATGTTTGCATTGTGAATGTGGTAGTTTCGCAATTGGATGTATTTTGTAACTTTGGCCATAGATTTACTGTTTTGGTAAGATCAAAATGTAAAGGCCCTTCCATTTTTTGGGTAATTTTTGTTTGTAAATCTTGTAATTTAGAGTCCAAAATTGGGTTCGGGATATTTTCTGTGAAATATGGTACCAAATTCACCCAAAAATGACCATCGAAGGTCCTCGACTTTGAGTTTTCTTAACATTGTACCACATAAATAAATAAAAAAATCAACCATACGTTTATAGGAGGAAGAAGGGCTAACATCAGCAAGCACTAAAGACAGAGGCTCATAACGGTGCGGGTTCAACTATTTAGTGTGGTTTGACTCTGGTTCTTCATCTGGCGCCAGTTCAGCTTGGTTTTGGCTAGTTCTTCCATTTTGGACCGATTCAAGATTTTTGGGCCTTGTTTTATGCTTTTAAAGTTTTTTAGACCAGCTATGGATAATTTTGAAGCTTAATTATTGTAATTTATTTTAAGGATAATTTTAGTCAATTTTACAAGTTCAATTGTTATTCAAATGCTTTGTGGATGTCATTTAGAGAAACTCACCTTAGGTTAAGCATGTTCATGCATTTTTATATATTATAAGTGATATAATGTATGGTATTAATGCATGATTATAAATTTCATGAGTAATTTAAAGTATGTTGACATTTTAAATATATGAAACTGGATAAGCATGATTTAGCATGATATTATCTAGTTAAATATAATTTGTGTTATTTAGATTAATATCTTCTGTATGCTTGATTGATTTTCATTAATTAAGATGATCAAAATCAATTTGCATTTAGCATATTACATCCATAATTTAATATAATTTTTATATTAATGTAATGTTTTGCATGTGGTATGATTTTTATTTAGGAGCACTTACACAAATAGTAAAAAAGTTTATGATAATAGGACTCATGTCTCTACATTTTCTAAATTGCAAAAGTAACAAATTTCAAACCAATAACCCTCGATAGTCATCAATCACTAATTACTCGTCATATTTGCCATATTCACAATATGAAAAAAAAGTGTCATGGGCTGTTGTTTTCTAAATTCTTTTTTCATCTGATGTAATTTTCCTTTTATTTATTTATAATTTGATTTTAATTAATTAAACCATAATATGCATATTATAGGGATAATTTATTTATTTTATAATAGTTTACATTTTTTTTATCAGAAATTGTGTTCTTACGAGATTTTGAAGAAATGTAATTTGTGGAATTGAACTTTGTATATTTATTGATATTGTGGATACAATCTCTAATATTTACTTCTTTTATGCTTTCTCTCGAATACAAGTTAAAACTTAGAACTCCTTGATCTTCGATGTTTAGGATGTTGTAGTTGTAAGTCGATTTGAACTTCGATCTTCTGGAATCCAAGGAAAGTTTGATTTTCCAAGTCTTCAATATTTCAGAAGAGGTTGATCTCGAGGTTGATACAGACTTGCACGTCTTCAATTCTTCAAATCTTCAGTACTTCAGAACTTCAATTCTTTCTTCAACCAAAGATCTTCTTAAATGAATGGCAAAGGTCTCTATAATAGAGAAATTTTGTGGGCTTTATATGGGCTTGGGCTTGGGCCTATCTACTTTGTTGGCTTAGGCTTGGGTCCATCTGCTTGTTGGGCTTAGGCCATCCGCTTGTTGAACTTGGGCTTGAGCCCATTTGCTTGTTGGGCTTGAGCCTATTTACTTGTTGGACTTAGTCTTCAGCCTATTTTTTTATTGGACCTGAATTGGTTTGGGTTGAATAAACTTAATTATATAATTATCACAGTATTTGATGTGATGACGTGGCATACTTTAATTGGCCAAACTTTCCTACTCAACAATCGTCAACCTATAATAAAGAGTTGCATGCAAATATATGATCCTAGGATAAGTTTGATTTAAATATAAGTTATTTAAAATTAAATAGACTAAAGATCACATTAATTCTAATATTATTAGAATTAAGTCTTATTTAAGTTTAATGAAACTAAGTAGGAGAAATAGGATTTAAGGTTATAAGGGAACTTACTCCACCGAAAAAGTTCTGTCTAAAGCTAGGGTTACCTAAGTTGATGGTTTATGGAACACTTCCTACCTGAGATTTGACCCGCAACCGACATTGAATTAACCTTATTCCTATTAGCATAAGATGTCACTAGGTAAATTAAATGATTTAATACACCTAGAAACTTTAGAGTAAAGATTTATTGTAAGAGTTAAAATAAGAGTAAACTTATTTAGATTCATTTAGCCAGAATTTAGCTAATTAAGTACAATAAACTTTAAATTAATAGAACATTTTAGTAGGAGAAAAATGGTATATATGATGTATCAATTTTTAGCTCTCACGTCTCTAAGAGTTCACACGTGAGATCCATACTCGGCTTTATGTCATCCTGTGCATGACGTCCTTAAAGAAAGTGTTTGTTTAGGTCAATAACAGGATGAATAGGAGAAATCATAGTACGTGGAAGAAGGATGTGTGTCAATGTATCCTACAGTCTCCTCTATTAGGTTGCACCGTGAGATTTCTATGATCCGCTTGCGTGTTGCTTTAAACTTCTAAAGTATCATTGCAAAAACTTAATCATTTGTTTAATTACGGTTATTTGATTTTTTTTACTGAATTGATTGGATTCTTTTGTGTAATGAGTCAAGGCAAAGATAACTAATACGATCAATTGTTTGTTACTTCAGCACGTCTTTCTCAAATATTGTACCCCTTAAAAAAAAGTTAACCGGTGAAAATTATGCAACGTGGAAGTCAAATATGAATATAATTCTGGTTATTGATGATCTACGCTTCGTCTTAATAGAGGAATGTTTTTCTTTTCGTGCTTAAAATGCATCACAAACTGTCAAGAATGCATATGATTGTTGGACAAAGGCTGAAGACAAAACCCGCGTCTACATCTTGACTAATATGTCTAACATACCAAACAAGAAACATGGGACCATGATCACTGCACGTCAGATCATTAACTCTAGATCTCCAAGAGATGTTTATGGATCAGAAAGAAGGAGAGACAAACGTTGCCCACTCCAAGAGATTTCAGAAGGGTTTATCCTTTAGAACCAATTAGTCTACACCTTCATCATATGAGTTTAAGAAAATCCAGAAGAAAAAAGGAGGAAAGGGGAAGCATCCTACTGCTGTTATTGCTAAAAGGAGAGAGAAGGCTAAGATAGTTGCTAAGGGGAAATCTTTCCTCTGCATTATGAATCGATATTGTAAGAGAAATTGCCCTAAATACCTTGCTGAGAAAAAAATTGAAAAAGAAGGTAAATATGATTTACTTGTCTTAGAAACATGGTTAATGAAAAATGACCAAAATGCCTGGATACTTGATTTAGGAGCCACTAACCATGTTTGTTCTTCTTTATAGGAAATTAGTTCTTTTAAGCAGCTCGAAGAGGATAAGCAGCTTGAGGAGGGTGAGATGACGCTCAATGTTAGAACGGGAGATCTCATTTCATCTCGTGAAAGGGAAGATGCTAAGTTATTTTTCAGAAATAGATTTCCATTTTTAGAAAACTTGTACATAGTTTCTAAGATTAAAATGAATCTTATATCTATTTCTTGTCTTATTGAACAATCATATAATGTAACTTTTTCCTTGAATGAAGCGTTCATTTTTAAGAATGTTGTACATATCTATTCGACTAAGCTTGAAAACAACGTGTACATATTAAGACCTAAGAAAGCAAAAACAATTTTAAATCATTAGATGTTTAAAACTGCTAACACTCAAACTAAAAGGTAAAGAATTTATCTAAATAACCTATCTTTGACATTTAAGATTAGGTCACATTAATCTCAATCAAATCGGTAGATTGCTAAAAAAATGGAGCTCTAAATGAGTTAGAAGATGATTCATTACCTCCATGTGAATCTTGTCTTGAAGGAAAAATGACCAAAAGACCTTTTACTAGAAAAGATTATAGAGCCAAAGTTTCCCTAGAACTTGTACATTTAGACCTTTGTGATTCGATGAATGTGAAAGGCTTGAGGAGGTTTTGAATACTTCATCTCGTTTATAGATGGTTATTCAAGGTTTGGTTATTATACTTAATTGAGCATAAGTTTGATGCTCTTGAAAAGTTCAAGGAGTATAAGGCTGAAGTTAAAAATCTAATAAGTAAAAAGATTAAAATACTTCGACTTGATCGAGGTGGAGAGTACATGGATTTAAGATTTCAGAACTATACGATAGAACATCGAATCCAATTCCAACTCTTAGCACCTATTACACCTCATTAAAATGGTGTATCAGAAATGAGAAATAGAACCTTGTTAGACATGGCTCGTTCAATTATGAGATATGCTCAATTGCCTAGCTCATTTTTGTGGTATGCAACAGAGACTGCAGTTCATATCTTGAACAATGTTTCCTCAAAGAGTATTTTTGAAACATCTTTCGAGTTATAAAGAGGACGTAGCACATGTGCTAGTGACAAATTTCAAGAAGTTGGAACCTCATTCAAGGTTATGCCAATTTATTGGTTACCCTAAAGAAACGAGAGGTGGTTTATTCTTCGATCCACAAAAAATGGAGTGTTTGTATAGAAAAATGCTACTTTCTTGAAAGAAAACCACATGAGAGATCATAAACAACGAAATAAATTAGTATCAGATGAAGCTACTGATGAATCAACAAGAGTTGTTGATGAAGTTGGTCCCTCATCAAGAGTTGATTAAATTAACATATCAGGTCAGTCTCCTCCTTCTCAATTGTTGAGAATGCCTCCACGCAGTGGGATGAGTTCATCACATCCTAACCATTACTTGGGTTTAACAAAAACTTAGGTTTTCATACCAAATGATGGTGTTAAAAATCCATTGTTTTATAAACAGGTAAGGAATGATGTAGATAAGAACCGATGGGTCAAAGCTATGGACCTTGAAATTAAATCTATGTACTTCAATTAAGTGTGGGAGTTTGTAGATCTGCCTGAAGATGTAAAACCGATAGGGTGCAAATAGATCTATAAGAGAAAGAGAGATTCAACTAGGAAGGTACAGACCTTCAGCTAGGCTTGTAGCAAAAAGGTATCCCCAAAGGAAAGGGGTCGACTATGAGGAAACTTTTTCCCTTGTTACTATGTTAAAGTCTATAAGGATTCTCTTGTCCATAGTCACATTTTATGATTATGAAGTATGACAAATGAATGTCAAGAATGATTTTCTGAATAGCAATCTTCAAGAGAGTATCTTTATGTCTCAGCTCGAGGGGTTCATAACCCAAGGTCAGGAGCACAAAATTTGCAAACTAAAATCGATCCATTTATAGGTTGAAACAAGCATCCATATCTTGGAACCTTAGGTTTGTAGTGCGATCAAATCTTCTAGTTTAATTTTGACCAAAACGTTGATGAACCTTGTGTGTACAAGAAAATCAACAAAGGTAAAATAGCTTTCTTAGTACTTTATGTGGACGATATCCTCCTCAATGGAAATGATGCAGGATACCTAACTGACATTAAAAATTAGCTAGCAGCTCAATTTCAAATGAAAGATTTTGGGAGAGACACAATATGATCGTGAAATCCAAATCATAAGAGATCGTAAGAACAAAATGCTAGCACTGTCTCCGACAACCTATATTGACAAAATGTTGGTTTGATATTCGATGTAAAACTCTAAGAATAGATTATTACCTTTCAAGCATGGAGTTCTCTTGTCTAAGGAACAGTGTCCTACGACACCTCAAGAAGTTGAGGATATGGGATGTATCCCTTATACCTCAACTGTGGGAAGCTTAATGTATGTTGTGCTCCACACTAGGCTAGATATTTGTTATGCAATGGAAATAGTCAGTAGGTATCAGTCCAATCTAGGGTTTGACTATTGGATGACGGTTGAAATTATTCTCAAGTATCTTAGGAGAACAAGAGACTACTATAATGGTGAAGCTACCATTTAAGTGATTACATTTACACGGCAATTATGAGAGTCTTTTCACAATAAGTTAATTATTGTTATGTTTAAGGTTACTCTTATGAGTTTTTATTGATACTAGTTTAAATGACTTCAAAGTTATACTTTCAGGGGGAGGGGCTAATATATTGAGATATATTATGAACTAATAATTAGGTGAAGTACATTCGAATTATCTCTCCTTTTAACTAGGGCTGGAATTGGTACCTTGTGTTGGCATTACAAAGGGTAAAACATTATTATATTCTTATATTCTATGTAGAGTCATACTATAAAATGAGGTTTTGTTTTTTTACTAGGTTTTGCAAGAATCTATTGGAGCAGTGAAGCCCATATTTGAGCAATTGATTGATTTATAAAACTTGTTGTATGGTTGGTAGCAAAACTTTGGTTGCGATGTAATTATTTTAAACTTGTTCATAGCAGAAGACGTATCAATTTATTCTTTCATCGTAAACCATTTATAAAAAATGGTTATTAGTCAACTTTTTTTGTACAAATATCACAAAGTGTATGATAAGGTATATACATTAAAGTGTTCATTGTTTGTATCCATATGGTGTATTGTATTAGAAATACTTTTTCATGATTGACATGTTCTTGAAAGAAAAAAAATGTAAAATATACAAATTCGTGACATTTTATAACAGTCGTCAATATCAAAGAATGAAAGATAATTACTCTAATTATGTGTTCGCTAATGACGGTTAGTTATTGTCATAATAAAATATAAAATAATGAAATTCATTATTTATCACTAATACTGGATATGTGACATTTATTTTTTGTAATGAAAATACTTATTGGGACAGTTTTTTCAGTCTGCCAAAGATAGTCATACCTTTATAGGCAATACAATAACGGTAAAACTGTCAAGAATTTTAAATATGACAGATTTTAACGGTCGTGGTAGACTATTTTTCTTGTAGTATTTCTTTAATTGACTCCCCCTTTATATCTTTTGCTTTCCACATTCTCTTTTGCGATAGTTGAATTCAACATTGAAAACATACAAAGGATTTTCGGATTTGAAAAACAAAATAAATAAACATGCAATTAAAGTATAATATATAACCAAAATAAGAATCTACGTTGCGTCTCTTCTCTCTTTCTCTCTTGTATTGTTTCTACTCTCTTCACTATATCTTGATAGTTTAATTGACAACTAAAAGCATAGGAATGATGCTTTATTGTCTCTACTCTCTCCATTCTTCCTTCTTTTGTCGTGTAATTTTCCACATTGGATTTTAACAAAACGACTGTATTCTTCATCCTTCCTCCTTTCAGACACCTATCTTCAATAGTTAATTCAATACTAAAAACAAAAGGAAAAATGATCACTTACATTATTTTGTTCAGGAAAATGAAGAAGAAACTTAAAAGCACATGGGGCTTACCTTTTTGTTTGAAGAGATGAATTGTCCTTCAAATATATCTCTAATCTACCATCTCAAATAAAATTAATTAATTATCAAATGAAAATGATGTTTCGATGAAAAGATGTGTGAGATGTTTTATACGTTGGTTTAAATAAGTAACCTACATAAAAAGTATAAATATGCTTTCTTGGAAAGGGTTCACGTATAAATAACTAACCAAGGATAGAATGGACATATTTTAAAAAATGAGGGGAAAACCCAAACATAAAGATTCTTCCACTTTGCCTATTTTAGATATGGTATGAAAAATAGGTGAGATGATAAATAATATCCTACAACTATAACTAACGTGATTAACTTCAGGAAAAACTAACATAAAAAAGATTAAATGACCTTTAGCTATATCAAAAGTATTTAACTAAAAATATAGCTAGAATACACATAAGACAAGTAACAAAACGACAGATAACACAGAAAGTTTTAATATCCCAATTCGGCAAATACAGTCTACATCTAGAGAGTCTCTTTGGTTAGATAAGAAATATTATTGTGATTCAAAACTTTGTAATTTAACCCTCAAGTTATCACCATAACTTAACCGCATAAACTTAGGCTCCCCCTGATGGTAAACTTGAATCTCCTCGAAGATGAATTCAGGCTCCCCCTGAATTCATTGATTGCAGTACAACTATTTCAGCCTTCATTCATATTTCTTATTAATCAATACTCTGTCAAATTCCTTGACGATCCTCAATAATTTGTCATAATATTATAGAAGGTAACCAGTTTACCTAATTCGTATAAATTCTTCACAATATATATATATATATATATATACATACATAAACTTTTGAATAACAACTGTGAAGAATAAATTTTACGTTTAGAACTTCTGTTTTTGAAGAGCCAAGAAAGAAGAACTTCTTTACCATAAAATATTCCTAAATATAAGGAATATCTTTTATCTTCTTCTTTAAAGGACATATTTAAGGAAGATCTTTTAACTTCTTATTTATAAATGATCCTAAAGATAAGAAAGATATTTTTTCTTTCTTTAAATAAAAATAAAACTAATTTTATATTTGTCAAATAATCTAACAAACTCCCCCTTTTGGCAATGTATGATTAGTTTTCTTTTTATGCGTAACCCTTGATGATCTTGAATATGCTTTCTTCTTGAACCTTCAAAAAAAATAATAATCTTGAATAACACATAAGAGCAACCTTAAAAAAAAAATACAATATAAATCTTCAGATGCAAAGTCTTCAAAATAAACATGTCTTCAAAAATCATCCCAGCAGAATAATTGTCAACTATTAGTAGCAACAAGAGCTTTCTCCCCTTTGCAAATAAAACAGAAAACTACAATTTTCAGCCGCATTTCCAGAAGTACTAGATGATGAAGTGATATGATCGACGTATTTTTTTCTTCTTGAAGACGTACAATATATATATATCTTTTTAAAGATAAAAAATATTTAAAAAGATCCCTAAACACAATGAGGATCTTTTATAACAACAATAGTCTTCAAGAGCATATAATTCCAATAGGAACTTACAGTAATCAACAACACCATCTAGTTTTAAATTTTAGCACTAGCAACATCTTTATAAATTCATAAATAAAAAAAACACCAAACCTCATTCAATTAAACATTTCATCAACCAACACATTGAGTCAAATTCTCCCTCAATTTGGCATTCTCCACAAACTGAGTCAGAGTTTATTTGCAACGATGGTATCCTAAAAATAACATCTTCTTTTAAATTTAGAGAAAAAGACTCTATTTCCAGTCAAATATCTTAAACATCCACTGTGGATTGAAATGAGAAAGGATTTCATACGAGCCTTTCAGTATGCAAAATTTGATCCATCTAGAACTGGAGGACAAGTTGTTGATCCACCTTCCCTGATCGATGCTATTGAAAACTCAATGAACTTGCGCCAACCAGCTCTGATACCAATTGAAAAACAGGTGAGATGATAAATAATATCCTCCAGCTATGACTACCGTGATTAACTTCAGGAATAGCTAACATGACAAAGGTTAAATGACCTTTAGCTATATCAAAAGTATTTAACTACAGATATAGTTAGAGTACACAGAAGACAAGTAACAAAATTAAAGATAACACAGAAAGCTTTGATAACCCAGCTCGGCAAATACGACCTATAGATCTTGATAGCTTATTTGCTTAGATAAGAAATATTATTGAGATTTAAAAGTTTGTAACTTAACCCTAAAGTTACATTAACAAGTTATCACCATAACTTAACCGTATAAACTCAGACTACCCCTGACGGTAAACTTGAATCTCCTCAAAGACGAATTCAAGCTCCCCTTGAATTTATTGATCGTAGTACAATTATCTCAAACTTCATTTATATTTCTTATCAATCGATACTTTGTCAAATCCCTTGACGATCTTCAATAATCTGTCATAATATTATAGAAGGTAACCAGTTTACCTTCGTACATATTTTTCACAAAAAAAAAATATATATAAACTTTTGAACAGCAACTGTGAAGAATAAATTTTACGTTCAGAACTTCTGCTTTTTAAAGAGCCAAGAAAGAAAAACTTTTTTACCATAAAATATTCCTAAATATGAGAAATATCTTTTGTCTTATTTTTTAAATGAGATATTTAAGGAAGATCTTTTAACTTCTTATTTATAAATGATTCTAAAGGTAAGAAAGATATTTTTTCTTTCTTTAAATAAAAATAAAACTAATTTCATATTTATCAAATAATCTAACATGTTATACATCAGAAGTAGATATACAATTACGATGAAATCAATTTACAATTAGAGGCATAATTTAAGAGCAAAGAATGATGGAGATGATCTTGAAGAGATCTTTGGTA
>JBBPDI010000015.1:8053900-8079103 GCA_037974545.1 Cucumis variabilis | reverse complement strand
AGACAAACAACTATGTAATCATAACACCCCTCAGTTCACCAGTACACTGTCATACCTTAGTATCACCTACACCCAGTCTAAACGACAGTCAACAAGTTCATATCCACACTTTATACAAGCATAATCTACAATTATCATCATATCTACATCCATATATAAATCCTAAACCCTATATATATATATATATATATACATATATATTTTCGGTCAATCACAGTATGCATTCAACATCAAGTCTACATCAATATGTATATATCATATCCGATATTCATACTCAGTTCAGAGATAACCATACAGTCAACATATTTCAATTTATAGGTGAGTCCAGTAGTAAAAATCCCTTACCTTACATTAGGTAAGCTTCCTAATCGCACTAAAGTCCATGAAAAAAACAACCTAAACATCAAGATAAATACTCAATACCTTCTCCAACACAACAACCACTTCAAATTAGCTCAATGTGAATATTCACAACTTACCCAAATGTTAACGAATCAAGTTCCAACTAAAACTAATATTTGTTGTGAACCCAACAAAAATTCAAGCACTACCTTCAATACCTAAGATCGAACAACAGATCAACCATTAATCCAACCATAATACTTGAATTTGTTTTAGAAAAAACTATAACCCAAAGCTTCAATTTCACCAATAAAAATTCCACCACTCACAGTAAAACAGAGGCAGCAGCGAGCGAATCTACACAAAAAATATCGTGCAAAACAGAACCCGCAATTGGCTTAGAGAAGAGGCTCAACACGCGGCTTACGGGCGACTTACGCGAAGACCGAACGCTGTGGGTACAGTGAGCGACTCGGTCTGACAGAAGAAGATGCGTCAGAGGGACCTCGTATGAACAAAAACTCGATGGATCTGGACAACGGCGCCGGAGGGACTATGCACGAATGAAACACAGTGGCTGGATTTCGGTTTTGACAGAACACTGTGATGGGATGCGACGCTTTGCAGCTTGACAGAGACGAATGGTTCGTGGCTCGACTGGGTTCTGCTTTCGTTGATGAACCTGGTCGCTGATCGCGTGTATTGGTCGAAAAAAAAGAAGGAGGGCGGCAGCTACGATGGCTAGAGCGAGTGAGAGGAAAAAACAGAAAGAAGAAAAGAAAAAGAAGAAGGAGATGGGGAGGGTGTTGAGAAGGAAGAGAGAGAGTAATTGTTTTTCCTTATTTTTTCTTTTATTATTATTATTATTACTACTACTACTATTATTATTATCATTATTATTATTATTACCCTTCCAATTCCTTTTTTCCTCCATAACTTCTTTTCTTTTCTCACTAAATAAGTTCATTCTTCAAACTAATTGCAATAACATAACACCCAACAATTAAAAAAAGAAACTTTCAATAAAAATGTAATTTGATTTTTTAAAAAAATAAAATACCTTAGGATTTGGGGTGTTACATACCAAGTGCATTAGATTTCAACTGACACACCTCTTCTCGGACTACCTACTAGCTTAGACCAAAAGACGGCGTGGAGCTGACCAACAACGCTTTTTTCTACCTGTATTTGTCGACTCTGCTGAAAACTTTAACATGATAAACTTACTAATATAGTATATAAACTATTGTACATGCAACATAACACAGCGGATCCAAGACTAATCATATACATACATGAAGTGTAGCCCGAAAATAACTGATTACACGAGTAAACCTGGAGACACCTTCACCAAAACATAACCAACAAAGGTTTATACAATCGCAGCTCCTAAAGCTCACACAAACTGTAGAGTATCTACATCATATTAAGATATATACATCATAACACAACAGACTCTATGCACTCTAACCACGTACTGGCAATCGATATCGAAGCTTCAGCAGACTAAGGTAGTCTATCAGGCACCGGAAACTCGATCTCTACCTGGAAAGTGGGTAAAACATTTTGGAAGGATAAGCTATAAAGCTCTGTGAGTGACTCAGTTTAAAACTAGAAATTTAAAGGTAAAAGCATGTGAAAGCTTACACATATAAATTTGTTTATACAAGTGGTAAACATAGACATATAACAATAAGAATAACTTCCTCAAATACTCAGTATATACATCATTAAAATCTAGAAAGGCGTATCGAGTATATCAAAATATTTTAACTAACATGACAAATCTACGTTGTGTAGGACACACCCAGTACAAACAAACGTTTACAAGCTCTACGATGTAGTAGGGCCACCCAGCACTCACGACAGCATCGTTATAGAGTACACTCAATCCCAACAACGGAATCTAACCTGTGTGCACACGGTACCATATAGCCTTAGGCTCAACACCTCGGTCATGTAGTTAATGGAAACATCAGAAAAATCATACGAAAACATTAAAACATGCTTGCTATCTTTATCTTTCGTAAAGTTCAAGCTTACTTAGTTTCTTCATGAAAAGCTGTAGTTCTTAAAATAAAACTTGGTAACTCATGCTTTGTTTGAAACATAGTGGTTCAAATTCTTTCCAGACATTCGATAATCACATGCTAGCATAAATTTTCATTAGGAAATCTAGTCTCAAAACTCATACTTAAAATAATCATGGAATTCAAATGATTTTCAAAGCTTGTAAATAAACATATAGATCAGTAAATCATAATTAATAATTAGGAGAAAAAAAATATTTTCAAAACTTGTTTTGGACATTCACAGTCTAAGACTAGTTACCCGATGTGTAAATCTGACCTATTTTCTCTTGGCCTGTCAAACAACCAGAACCGAGTATTAGAAACCTAAATATTATGATCTTCAAATATTATGTTTGACATGGATCACTAAGGATAATGCTAAAGAAGTCTATCCTTGAAAAAACAATAAACCATACTCAACACATTTCTCATAATTTTCCACATTCGCAGCACAAAATTCAAATGATTATAACTCTTCCACTACTTAACCAATCTGAGATTTCTTTATGTCAAAATCTTCATTTTGAGGTCCTCTAAAACGTACATCAAGGCATGTAAATCTGATTCCCTATGTATAATCTTAGGTATCCCTCAAAACTAAACCACTCTAACAATCACGCGTACCATGACCCCTTTAACTTGTACCTATATTTTAACTTATTTTTAGTCATTTTTTGTTCACGAATTCTTCATGAAAGTTGTAGTAAATTGAATAATCTTTCCAACCATATCAAATCAAGATCCTACCTCCATCAGTACACCTTGAAATATAAAAAGAAATAAGACCAGAGATCTCCTGATTTCGCGTGAAACCCACCTGCCCTGTTTTCTTTGTTAAAATTCACCCAATGAACATCATAATTTTCTCAAGCTTTCTTCATAAAATTTGTTTGAAAATGATTTAGCTGTCAGTAAATTCAAACCTCACCTCTTAATTCTATTTGTGTAGCTCGAAATCAATAAAAAAACCAGAGATGTGCTTAGTGAACTATAGAGAAGTTGGTCTTGCAAACTCCTTGTCTTCTTCAACAAATACTTCTTGAACTTCTTCTTCTTTCTTTCTCAGTCTTCTTCCCTTTGAAGTCCCTTTGAAATTTGGTGCAGAAATGGGGAAGAAAATGGTGAAGAAATGTTTGAAAGAAGATTGGCGGCGGGAGGTTTCTTTTATAGGCAAAGCACCGAATACAAATCCTCTTCCCTTTTTCTTTTCTTTTCTCTTTATTTTATTTAATAAAAACCATTGAATATAATATATATATATATATATATATATTGAATCTCCATTTTTCTTTTATTCCCTTCACAGAAAAAAATAAAATAAAATAGACCAACAAAATATCAGGTTTACAACTTACTCTTCCCCTTAGAAAATTTCATCCTCAAAATTTAGATATTCTTAATTGAGAAGTATCGGGTATCTCTTCTTCATCTGATCTTCTGATTCTCAAGTTGCCTCCTCCACTCCGTGATGTCTCCATAAAATCTTTATTAGTGGAATCGTCTTGTTTCTCAAAACTTGTTCCTTTCTGTTGAGAATCTGAATTGGTTCTTCATCATAACTCAAATCTTCTTTCAATTCAATTGGTTGCACTCGCAACACATGTGATAAGTCTGGTATATATTTCCTTAACATGGATACATGA
Organism: Cucumis variabilis; assembly: GCA_037974545.1. Classification (NCBI taxonomy): domain Eukaryota; kingdom Viridiplantae; phylum Streptophyta; class Magnoliopsida; order Cucurbitales; family Cucurbitaceae; genus Cucumis; species Cucumis variabilis. Next base: position 8,075,046 of record JBBPDI010000015.1, on the reverse strand, counting down.
AAAACATAATGTATTCAAGCAAGTTCTATTGGCAACTCAAGTTTATACGTTGCTGGCCTCATTCGTTCTGTTATTTGATACGACCCAATATAGCTAGGACTTAACTTACCTTTCCTTCCAAAATGAATAACACCTCGCCATGGAGATAATTTCAAGAAAACTTGATCTCCAACTTGGAATTCTGTTTCTTCGTCGCCTATCCGCATAACTTTTCTATCGATCTTGGACTATTCTCAGGACCTACTAGCTTCTGCTCTCCCACTTCATTCTAACACACAGGAGTTCTGCATGGTCTTCCGTATAAGGCCTCATATGGTGCCATACTGATACTAGACTGGTAGCTATTATTATAAGCAACTTCCCTTAAACTCCATATGTCCTCTAAAGTTTGGATGGTCCTCTTAGACTGACCATTTTTCTGCAGATGAAATGATGTACTAAACTTTAGCCCTGTTCCCATTGCTTTCTGCAAACTAGGCCAAAACTTAGAAGTAAACCTCGAATCCCTATCTGAAACTATGGACACTGGTACTCCATACTGACACACAATTTTATCGACATATAATCTAGCTAGTTGGTCTAATGTAGATGTTGCTTTAACCGGTATAAATTGTGTCGTCTTTGTGAGTCTGTCTACTATTACCCATATACCATCATGTCCACTACATGTACGAGGTAATCTAAACAGAAAATCCATAGTAATATGCTCTCATTTTCACTCTGGAACTGGCAAAGGATTACGAAGTCCTCCAGGCCTCTGTCTCACTAGTTTAACCTGTTGACAAATCAAACATCTATCAACATATTTAGATATCTCTTACTTCATTCCAGGCCATCGATAAGTCTTCTTTAAAGTTCTGTACATCTTGGTGCTACCTGAATGCATAGCGTAAGCTAAACTGTGAGCTTCTTCTAGAATAACATCTTTAAGCTCACTAATATTTGAAACACATAATCTTTCTTGTTTAACTATAGCTCCATCTGTTCTCAGTTCAAACTCCAACTCTAGGCCTTTCTTGGATTTTCCAAACTTCTTCTGTAAATTATTGTCTTCTCAAAATCTTAGCTACTAGAGAAAATCGAACTTGAAATTGAGCTAAAAGACTTCCTGATTCTTTTGTAGTCACTATTGTCTTGGAACCTCTTAACTCACTCAACAAAGCTACTCGAATACCACACAAGGCACTCTTTGGAAGGCTTGACTTCCTACTTTATGCATTCACTACTTCTTAGCCTTACCTGGATGGTACTCTATAGTACAATCATAATCTTTAATCAGTTCTAGCCATCGCCTTTGTCTTAGATTTAACTCTTTCTAATAAAAAATATACTTTAGGCTCTTATGATCTGTGAAAATATGGCACTTTTCCCTAAATAAATAGTGTCTCTAGATTTTCAATGCTAAAACAATTCTTGCGAGCTCAAGATCATGGGTAGGGTAATTACACTCATGCTTCTTCAACTGCCTTAAAGTATAAGCTATTACATTCTCATCTTGCATAAGCACACAACCTAATCCTAGCCTCGAAGCGTCACAACAAATCACATAGTCCTTCCCTGTTACAGGGAGTGCCAAAATAGGTGTTGTGACTAATCTCTTCTTCAATTCCTGAAACTTTGTTTGCATTTATCTTACCACTGAAACTTAGCATTCTTCCTTGTCAAAGCGGTCAAGGGAAATGCCAATCGTGAGAAATTCTCAATAAAACACCTATAGTATCCTGCCAAAGATAGGAAACTACGTACTTTTGTCGCACTAGTTGGTCTTTCCCAATTGACAACCGCTTCCACCTTTTGTGGATCGACACTAACTCCTTTTGCTAAAACTACACGTCCCAAGAATACTACTTGTTCCAACTAGAACTTACATTTACTGAACTTAGCGTACAATTGTTTATCATATAGAGTTTGTAGAACAATCCTAAGGTATTCCTCATGGGCTTCTCTATCAATCGAGTGAACAAGTATATCATCAATGAACACAATCACAAACTAATCTAAATACTGATGGAAGATCATGTTCATGAGATCCATGAAAATCGCTGGCGCATTCGTTAAACCGAATGGCATAACTCGAAACTCATAATGCCTATACCTCATTCTGAATGTTGTCTTAGGAATATCTAATTCTCTAACCTTCAATTGGTGGTATCCTGACCTTAAGTCAATCTTAGAGAACAATGTTGCTCCCCTTAGCTGATCAAATAAGTCAGCGATGCTAGGTAAAGGATGCTTGTTACGTATTGTAACCTTGTTTAACTATCTAAAGTCAATACATAATCTGAGGGTACCATCTTTCTTTTTTACAAATAGCACTGATGCTCCCCAAGGCAATACACTAGGCCTGATGTATCCCTTGTCAACCAGTTCTTGTAACTACACCTTCAATTCTTTAAGCTCACTCAAAGCCATTCTATACAATGCCTGTGAAATAGGTGTTATCCCTGGTAACAATTCAATAGTGAACTCAATCTCTCTATCAGATGGCAAACCTGACAGATCATTTGGAAATACATCAAGAAACTCTTTCACAACAAGAACATCTTTTGGCTTCAACTCTTCTCAAACTGCACTACTACCACGTGGGCAAGAAACATTGTGCAACCTTTCCTCAGCAATTTCATATCTTTCAAAATTGAGATTAAACTCCTAGGAACGACCTTCCTCATACCTCTAAAAACCACTTTCAGTAAAGCCTGGTTTTCTGAAAAACCACTTCCTTCCTATGGCAATCCATAGATGCATAGTGAGCAAAAGAAATTCATTCCCAAAATTACATTTAACCTTTGTAACTTTAGTGGTATCAAGTCCACTAACATACTAATATCTTCTACTAAAACTTCACAATTACTTAATAACTCATTAATAAGTAAAACGTCACCAACTTGAGTGTATATAGCTAACCGCTCAGATAAAGGCTCTAGCATCCTATTCAGTTTAGTCAGAAATATACTAGAAACAAAGGAATGCGTATCATCTGGATCAAATAAAACATTTGCATGTACATTACAAATAAGAATTGTACCAGTAATAACGCCTGGTGCATCCTCTACTTCTTCTTGAGTCATAGCATAGACTTTTCCTTGTTGCCTAGATCTTCCAACAACTCTATTTTACCTTGCACCACTGGTGCCCTCTGTCAGAACTAAAACTCTCGATTGCTCAACTGTTTGATCCCAACTCCCTGGTCTTTTTAAACTGTCATGTTCAACTGTGGGCAATCTTTCTTAAAATGTCCTAACTATCCACACTAGTAACATATATCGACACCCACTAAACACTAACCGCGATGGTTCCTACCAAAACTCATGCATGAGGTTCACCTGACGGTAGTAGCAACGAACTCCTTACCTGGTTGCGGTCTCACTGTTGATCTAGTGGATTGACTAGGTATACTATGGCTCTGGCTCTGAAAAACACTACTATCACTTATGTTTCTTGATGCTTAGCCTCCAGATCGATTCTTAAAGTCTTGACAGCTTGAAATATTTATCCTAGGTGTGAACCTCTGCTGCTCACGGCCTCTAAATCCACTAGTTGTTGAAGCCCCATGACTAAGCTCCACTGCTAATTTCTCTTCTGTTATACTTTGCTCCACACAAAGAGCAGTCTCTAGAAACTGAGAAAAATCCGTCTATTTAGCAATGGCTGTAATTGGGGTACGTATTTCAAAATGCAACCCTCTTTCAAACCTTTGACACCTCTCACTTTCAGATGCCACAATAACATCAGCATACAATGAAAGCTCGGTATACTTTCTCTTGTACTCAGCCACTAAAAGTGATCCTTGTTTCAACCCCAAAAAATCATCTATCTTGGCCTCGCAGTATGTGTTGGGATAATACTTATCTTCGAATATGCCTCTAAAAGTATGCCAGTCTAAAGTACGTGCATCACTGCGCCTAGCTAATATAGCTAATCTAACCTTTCGTTCCTTCGAACAATTCATCACGTCAAAACATTTTTTGAAAATATTCAACCAATTCTCTCCATCAGTTGGATCTGTGGAACCCTCAAACACTGTAGCCCTTAACTTCTTCAGCCGTTCAATTTTGTATGCCTTTTCTAGATCACTAGGCTCTACTCTCTCTGGCCTTCCTATCTCTGATATAGTTCTCATCAACTGCTCAATTCCTACCCCAACTCGAACTCTTGGGGTACTAGATTCCCCAACAAATTGACCTTGGGTAGGACCTTGCATCTCGTCCTGATTCTTCTTACGACGTCTGCTAGTACATGGTGGTATGAATCCTACAATATGTCAACACATTAGACATACTATAGATACTTAACTCAAATCATGATACTAAATGTCTACTCACATGTTAATCATAACTGGACTTACTTCTACGCTTACTTACATCATACTTCACTAGTTCCCTCCAAGCTAACTTGACTTCCAACTATTTACTTTCCAATTTCTTCTTAGAGCTAATCGCTCTATCTTAATTCCCATGGAGTAAACTGCTCTAATACCAAGTTGTCACACCCCCTCTCGGACTACCTGCTAGCTTAGATCGAAAGACGACATGAAGCCAACTGACAACACTTTTCTTTACCTGTATCTGTCGACTCTACTGAAATCTTTAACGTGATAAACTTGCTAATCTAGTATATAAACTATTGTACATGCAACATAACACAACGAATCCTAGACTAAACATATACATACATGAAGTGTAGCCTGGAAAAAACTGATTTCACGAGTAAACCTAGAGACACCTTAACCCAAACATAACCAACAAAGGTTTATACAACCGCAGCTCCTAAAGCTCACACAAACTGTAGAGTATCTATATCATATTAAGATATATACATCATAACACAACAGACTCTATGTACAACTCTAACCACGTACCGGCAATCGATATCGAAGCTTCAGCAGACTAAGGTAGTCTAACAGGCACCGGGAACTCGATCTCTACCTAGAAAGTGGGTAAAACATTTTGAAACAGTGAGCTATAAAGCTCAGTGAATGACTCAGTTTAAAACTAGAAATTTAAAGGTAAGAGCACGTGAAAGCTTACACATATAAATCTGTTTATACAAGTCGTAAACATAGACATATAATAATAAGAATAGCTTCCACAAATACTCATTATATACGTCATTGAAATCTAGCAAGGCATATCAAGTATATCAAAATATTTTAACTAACATGACAAATCTACGTTGTAGGACACACCCAGTACAAACAAACATTTACAAGCTCTAAGATGTAGTGGGACTCGTCCAACACTCTCATTGTCTTTGTCGTAGTGGAGTTCACCCAGCACTCACGACAGCATCATTGTTATGGAGTACACTCAACGTCAACAACGGAATCTAACCTGTGTGCACACGGTACCATATAGCCTCAGGCTCAACACCTCAATCATGTAGTTAATGGAAAAATTAGAAAAATCATATGAAAATATTAAAACACGTCTGCTATCTTTATCATTCGTAAAACTTAAGCTTACTTGGATTGTTCGTGACAAGCTATAGTTCTTAAAACAAAACTTGGTAACTCATGCTTTGTTTGAAACATAGTGGTTCAAATACTTTTCAGACATTCGATAATCACGTGCTAGCGTAAATTTTCATTAGGAAATCTAGTCTCAAAACTCATACTTGAAAATAATCATGGAATTAAAATGACTTTCAAAGCTTGTAAATAAACGTGTAGATCAATCAATCATAATTAATAATTAGGAGACAAAAAACATTTTCAAAATTGGTTTTGGTCACTCACAGTCTAAGACTAGTTTCTCGATGCGTAAATTCGACCTATTTCCTCTTGGCCTGTCAAACAACCAGAACCGAGTATTAGAAACCAAAATACTATGATCTTGAAATGTTAGGATTGACATGGATCACTAAGGATAATGCTAAATAAGTCTATCCTTAAAAAAAAAAAACCATACTCGACACATTTCACATAATTTTCCACATTCGCAGCACAAAATTCAAATGATTATAACTCTTTCACTACTTATCCAAACTGAGATTTATTTATGTTAAAATCTTCATTTTTAGGTCCTCTAAAACTTACCTCAAGATATGTAAATCTGATTCCCTGTGTATGATCTCAGGTATCCCTCGAAACTGAATCACTCTAACAATCGTACGTACCATGACCCCTTTAACTTGTACCTATAATTTAACTTATTTTTAGTCGTTTTTTGTTCACGATTTCTTCATGGAAGTTGTAGTAAATTGAATAATCTTTCCAACCATATTAAATTAAGATCCTACCTCCACTAGTACACCCTAAAATGCAAAAAAACAACAGATCTCCTGATTCACGTGAAAATCGCCTGCCCTGTTTTCTTTGTCAAAGTTTACCCAATGAACATCAGAATTTGCTCAAGATGTGTTCATAAAATTTGTTTAAAAATGAATTAGCTTTCAATATATTCAAACCTCACCTCTTAATTTTGTTTGTGTAGCTCAGAATCAATAAAGAAAAAAAGCCAGAGATGTGCGTAGTGAACTTAGAGAAGTTGGTCTTGCAAACTCCTTGTCTTCTTCAACAAACACTTCTTGAACTTCTTCTTCTTCCTTTCTCAGCATTCTTCTCTTTGAAGTGCCTCTGAAATTTGGTGCAAAAATGGTGAAGAAAATGGTGAAGAAATGTTTGAAAGAAGATTGGCGGTGGAAGGTCTCTTTTATAGGCAAAGCACCAAATGCAAATCCTCTTCCTTTTTTTTTTCTTCTCTTTATTTTATTTAATAAAAACCATTAGATATAATATATATATATATATATTTAATTTCCATTTTTCTTTTATTCCTTTCACATAAATAAAATAAAATAAAATAAAATAGACCAAGAAAATATCAGGTTTACAAAAATTCTCTTGATTCTTGGTTGTATCTCACCCATTCTTGAAGTTGTTTGATGCCTTACAAATTTCAATTGTTCTTAGTCAATTCGTGGAATTTAATTTCATACTTTTTTAGTGCAAAAATTAATTCTCATTTAATTCCTTGGTTGCAAATCTATGAATGATCTCATAATTTTCTTTAAAGAACAATTGAGGGGTTTAGTTAAAATTGTAAGAATTAAATTAATCCCCCATGAAATTCATCTATTTTCTTGAATTTTTATTCAAAATTCCCCCAAGATCAAATAATTTGATCTTGTGGAAAATCTTGAATAAAAAATCTCCTCTAAAATAAGCATGATTCAACTTCCTTTACCATCTTTGATTCAATGATAAGATTATATCAATACCTTAGCTCATTCCTCGCTTCTCTTCTTGGAATTCAATCTTCAATTTCTCTTATTATGAATTGTATTGCAAATCAAATTTCCCCTTTTTATTATTGGTTACATTTTCATTCTTAATGATTTCCCCCAAATTATTTTCTATTCTTTTTTTTCCTTTTTTTACTAATCTCATTCATTTCAAGCTTACATTCAAGAAAGCATCTATCCTACACTCTCTTGGGTTCGACACTCATGCTTACACTATCCTACGATAAGAGCAAAGGGTAATCTACAAATAATTTTTTTGTCAAGGCGGTCTAGGTAAGCACCCTTTTCAACCATTTTAATTTCCGAACACACTTATCACGATCTTGCCTACATTACATAATTCTTACTTTTTGTATAACAAATTCACTTTGTCAGAGAGTTCCAGATTTTCTCGAATCACCCATCCAGGAATTTAGATGGAAAATATTCTTTCAAGGGGTGACTGAAATCAAACAAGACATAGTGAAGATGTTCTACAAGGGATTTGTCAGTAAAGAAGAACACTACGCCATGGTCCAAGGGCAAAAAGTTGCTTTTGGACCAAACGCCATCAATGAGCTCTATGAATTGATAACGAATAAGATCAGACATGTCATTTTCAAGAACCCAAGAGCTCATAACTTAGAGAGTGCATAAAGAAAGTGGCTTGGCCTAGAATAAGTTGGGATATCACGTCAACAGGAAAGCGCCATTTCTTTCCGCACTTAATTGAAAAGTTATGCTTGAAGGTATGTCCAGCGTTAGAAAAACATTCTCAAGTGGAGGCGAAAGATGGAATATGGACACCACCATCCCTTCACCACATCATCGCGATCCATAAAAACAAGGAAAAATTAAAACATCTCAAAACCAAAAAAGAGTGTAAAGAGGTTGAAGAAGTGGATGAGAATGGTGTTGAAGATGAATATGAGGAAGAGGAAATCCCAACAAAACACAAAAGACAAAACAAGGAGGAAGCCTTAAGATCAAAAAGAGGACAATACCTTAAAGCTGAGGACTCCAAGGACATCTTGTCATAATGTCTCATGAAGGAGAAGAGAAGGCCCGTTGACCTGACCTCTACTCTACAATCCAAATCATTTGAGGACAACATCTCTCAAACTTCCCACAACTTCAAAACGCCAACTTCATGCCCTATAATCCAGAAAGACCAACCAAGAAAATCTAAATTGCCTACTTCCTCCCAAACAATTCAAAATACTCTTTCTTCATGGTGGAAAGATGTGAAACACAGTTCAATGCTTTATTAAAATACCAACATATCTTAGTGTGTGTCGCAATCTGAATGCCTCAGGTTTCGTTAAGCTTAACAAGTTCTTTATCTCATTTTGATCTAATAGTGGAAGCAAGGATGAATCCACCAGAACCACCTCCACAAGAACCTTTTTCGCCATCACAATCTTAAAGGACGTGTTGAACTTTATTATTTTTCAATTATATTGTATATTTTCAATTTTTGCTTCATGTACATTATATTTCTTTGTACTTATGCTCCTTTCAATATAAGTTACAACTGTTTATGTAATTCTTTCGCATTTAGTCTTTCTTGTCACAACTTTGACTCCCCGCATTTTTAGCACTTTAATTTTTCTAAGTGTTTCAATGATAACTTCAGTGAAGTAAATTACAAAATAGAGTTTCATTTGTTATTTAGGAGTTTAACTTGTTTAGGAAATTAACTAAGGAAACAGTTCCAAAATTTATTAAGGGAGCAAGCTTTACCTCAAACCTCTTTTGTAAGATTTTTCTACGAATAATCTTGTTATTCATCTTTAACAATGAGGACATCGCTAATCTCTAAATATGAGAATATGCTAGTTTCGCACTAAAGCTATTGAAACTTTTTGGAAATCATGTATGGCATCTTTGAAAAATAAGGCGTTTTAACGAAAGTTAAAACTATGCCAAAAAATGAAATTTTTGAAAAAAAAATTGTACTTATCTATTCAATCAAAATAACAGCTCTTATGTTGCCTCCTCTCGCAAAAATAAGTAGCAAAGCTTCAAAAGTAAAAAGTTAGAGAGTTGAGTAATAAGAGGTGATAAGAGTTATAGTAGACGAGAGAAACGGGCTAATAGAGTACATATGATTTTTCACTCAACACCAAGTTAAAATTGTATAAACAAATAAATAAAAAGTATTCTTTCACCAAATAAAAGGAGTCAAAACTATTTGGGAATTTTAGCCACTGCTGATTTTGAAAATAAGATTTATTGTGGGGAATGAACAAGGATATTTTGAGTATTAAGCTTGCAGCGTTTTAAACTCAGAAATGTCTTCATAGCGAGAAGTACGCAATCAGAATAAACCCTAAATAACAAATAAAACTTGTCCATGTTTTAAGAAGTTTAGAAATGCACGGAGGAAGGTAAGTCTTTAAGGAGGGTTGTGCTTTAGGACAAGCCTAATAAGGAGTGATGTTGGAGGACAAGCATTATTCTAAATTTGGAGTGAGCTTAAACACGTGGGACTTATTATGCTTGTGGTGATTAATTGTTTGTGGTTTGATGTGATGAGAACCTTATGTTTGTGGATCTGATATTTTTATTATTTATTATATGAATTTTATTTTTCCCAAAATGTTTTCCTCAAACCCATCACGCACTATGTCTTTTTTACTTACATTTTAAGTTTCCCCTCTCTGATGAAAACGGTAGACATGCGCAACGAACAAAAGGAACAAACTTTACTCTAATTGCAACTAAACAAATTTAGTAATCAACATGCATAACAACCCTAATTAAAACAAAGATAGGGTTAAAAGAAAAACTCACCTTTGATGCTTTTCTCTTCTTGTAATCTTCTCACGAACTCGAAGTCGAGACTACCACTAGTGTTGACTCGATACTCCGAACTTGAAACCGAGTTGTGGGACTCAAAATGGTGGAGGAAATAGAGAGAGATGGTACTTTTTGGAGGAACCTAACTTGGTTACAAAATTAATTCTCACCTTTTTTAAAACCAAAAGACATTTCACCTTTGGAAAAACTTCTTTACAAGCAAACTACATGCAAGAGTTTCCCTATCTCACCACTTGCCATTCCAGAACTATTACGGAGTAGGTATCTTGTATGCAATAAGCCACTTGCATATCACATGCAAGTGATAAGCTTGCCAAATCTAAACAAGTTTTACTATTTAAATTAGTCTAAGGGTGATATGGTAATTTATCATTTAAATCAAATTCAAAGTTTGACTTTTCAAGTCTAAAGTCAACATTTTGACTTTTTACCATTTTCTTTGTCTTGACTAATTTCGATCTCCCAAGTATGAATTCGCATTCATTTCTTTGAAATTCAAATCACATTTGAATATAAAGTCAGTCAAATCACATTCATTTCTCTCTTTAACTAATTCGAATAATTCGACTTATTCCATCAAATATTCTAAGTTCATTCCTTGTGAGCTAGCGGGGGAACCTAACGGACCCATGAACTCCAACGATCTAAGATTAACTAGCTAAACTCTTTTAGATCGAGTTAATCAACCTTCGTTAACTAACAGATCATTTCGCTAAAGTCTTGTAGTTGCACTCCACTCACTATAGATATATTTGTGTCCATGTGATATAACCATGTTAAGCAAGTTAATCCTTCACAGGTTGTTCGTAACCTCAGTTGGGTTAAAGTACCATTTTACACCGAGACTACATCTTGCTCTTTAAGTCAAACTAATCCACTATTGAACAATTGGTTTAAGGTCCAACATATAAACTGAATCCCTCTAGAGCCAATGAGAGGGTGGGGCCCCTTGTTCAAGACGTGGATTCAGTCCTTAAGAGAATAACCTATCTACTATCCCTAATATGGGTAAGAGTGAATTCGCGTCTTGCACCCTATGTCGCTAGTTATCCACTCAATCTTACCCCTGAAATGAGAGGCTTATTGGGGCAGCATCATTGAGTTGCCCTTACCTATGCATATCTAAGGATAATTTCGTGTGAACAAAAATTCATAGTTAATTCAGAATTAAGATTAAGTTACACTAGATATCTATAAATGAAATAGTCGATTTTATTAAAGTCAACGGTGTTATAATCTAAAAATGACTATTTCATGGTTCCTGTCTTATGTAAACTTTTTACATAGAATGCTCGTACTTCCATGTCTCTACATGAACAAATCCGGATCACATTGTTTCTACTGACTACAAAGTGGTTGCATTCATAGTGTCTCCCAATCATATTTATATACTATAGACTATTTAGGCTATATACTCAAACTTGATTCACGTTTATGTCTCTACATAAAGTTCAAGTTTACTCAATAATAGCCTTGGGTTCTTAGTTTATTGGTTTCAAGATTATAGTATCAATAACGACTTTATTGAATACAATATGATTACAAACTACAAGTTTTAGGACATAATTTCTAACACTCCCTAGATTGTTAAGCATGGAAGCCAAGTAAAGGATGGTTCTCAAACGTGAAAGTCAAGTTAAGGAGGGAAGGAAGGGTTGCTATGTAAGCTTATAAACATGCTAGTTGTGTCATCTTATCCCACACCTAAGGAGTCAGTTGGTAAGTGCAGATAGCCCAGCTCAAAAGAAAGGCGAGTGCAACACCCACGTTGGTAAGGCCAAGCCCAAGAGCTAGAAAGCCAAAAGCTGAGTTAGGAAAAGGTAGCCCTAAACGTTGTCTACAAAGTTAGGTTGACAGGAGACCGAGGTGAAGGATGAAGTGAGACCTTTACACCTCTAGGTACCTTGTTACAAGAAGCAGCGTTCAACGACAAAGAAAGAAAAGGAGTCTTATGCTCCGAAACACCTTGGGGCGAAGAGTAGCACCTTGGTGGAAGAAGAAGGACATAAAGATCAGCTTAGATTTATTTAATGCAAAGAAAGAAAAAGGAATATATTTGTAATTTGAGAATTTAGTGTGAAGTCTTAAGTTAATAAAGAGACAAAGTTTATTTTTATTCCATTGTATTTTATCTTTTATTCTTATCGCTTAGAAGATAGAGTTGTTTAGAGCTAAGTGAGTAATAGGCAAAGAAGCAAAGTTCAAGAGTTTTTTTTTCGCTGTAAAGAAGTTGAGAAGGTCTCTAAGGTTCAAGTAAGCAACTTTGAGAGGAGATTAGAGAAAGGAGTTGTTCCACTTACTAGGTGTTCGATGCATCTTCTCACAGAGAGCTACGTAAAGGATGTCTAGGTGGCACACGCCTACCTGGTCGCTTGAAGTTACAGTTGGGGCTAGGTGTGACATCATGAAAAGTAGGTTGCAGTGATAAGCTTGCAAATATGAGGGGGTGTGAGGCCCTGATCCAAAAAAGGAGTCATGTTGAAGAGGATCCATATTGAATAGGATTATTTGTCTAAGTATAGATTAGGCATTCTACGAAGAAAAAATGTGATGGGAGAAAAGGTGATGTAAAGAGAAATATTTGAGTCTAAGTGTTATCGCATTGATGTAAGCAACGTGATGAGGATAACTAGTAAAGAAGAAGCATGTATTTAATGCTAAGAACTAAGTGTTGGGATGGTAAGGAGGGAAGAATTACCGACGTCTAAGTATGTTGCAATGAAGTAGGTTTTCTGTTAAAAAGACTAGACAACCCTCTAAGGAAAAGTTAATGTCTATTATTTCTCGAGAAGAAAGTTAGGCAGATTGAGCATTCTAAGAAAATAAGATTGTTGTTGCTTAGTTTGTTTTAAAAACCTGCTTAGGAGGGGTTGTTTTGTTTATGCAAACTTTGCTTTCATGAAACTCTCTATCAAGATGTAAGGTATGTGATTGTTTTGAAATTGGGATTGTGTTTCATGGGACTTAGCACACAAACTTATTGTAGAATGGTTGTTTGTTTGTTTATTTGGTGGTGTGATGACGTGTCATTGAATACAAATCATTGCATTCAAAATGCTCTTTAATATTCTCTTCATCATGTAAGTTGACATGATCATTGCATGCAAAATGTTCTTAATGCCTCCACCACCTACTGCTACATTTGCAAGTGCAAGTTCTCCTATTGCTTGCCAGAGTGTAAGCAAAACAATAGATTTACCTGGGTGATCTAGGGTCAAACACAAGGAATTGATATCAAAGCTTAGTTATAGAGTCTACTTATCAGCTGGACGTTATAAGAATTAAGTTAAAAGAATATAAAAAGAATAAAAAATAACCTAACTATCCTAGAGATGTTGTAATGTTAATTAAATAAGGTGGTTGTGCAATGGAGGAGTGAGTGAACTAACTTGTATGAGGAAGGTGGTGAAGGAATGTCTAATGCTACTAGGCGAGTAAGCTATATGATCACCCCAACGCGATATACCTTGCATAAATAGTTTATGATTAAGGCGTTCTCCTTTCAGAGTCATTAAAGGCCATACTTGGTCTCCTTTCGAGATCCAAATAACTAAATCTAGCTAGGTGCATTATATCTAGCAGTGTTCACTTATAATACTTGGAGTGCTTCACATTTAAGGATGACAACCTCTCAACGCCCAGTGTCCACACTTGTTCACCTTTTGGGATAAAAATGAAGGAAGTCATCTCGTCAAGGTTGAGAAAACTCTTCCTTACTTGTGTTAGTCATGTCTTTGCTACTTACCCTCTCGAGCAGTTGGCGAATACACTGGCCAAGTGTAGAATGTAGCTCAGATAATGCAACAAGCACTATTGGCTAAACTACTTGTTAAATATGAATCGTAAACCCAAACTACTAATAACATAAGAACAGATGAACAATAAAGATATGGATGGATTCAAATGTGTAAAAGCATACATTTTATTAAAGAATATAGGTATTCGGCTTCTGTACAATATAAACAAATATTATGTAAAGAAATTATAAAAATGGAAAGAGAAGAGAAGGAAACTAAGTGTTAGGGGGAATGAGGGATGACATCTTCTTCACTCAGACAACAAGTTTTCACTTTATAGGCTGAAACGAAGAAGAAAATAATAAACTTTACAACCGATGGTAAGGCTAATTCTTGCCACCGACTCTCTAGAAACGATTGGTCAATCCAAACATCTGGCTTTATAGCCTATACAGGCCTTACACATTCTCTTGATGGAGATTTAGCTTCTTTTATAGGCAGCTTTTGGCAAAAAATCTATCATTCTGACCATGTCAGTGTTGAAAGTTGTCCTTTTCATCAAGTCACATCGCTCCATCTATCACTTTTGTCTTCTAGGAAACATTTTCTCGTGTAATGATTTGGTCTTCTCACCTTATCTCTTCACGAGTTCCTCTATGATTTGCCAGCTTGTTTTTTTGTTATTAATCTTGCATTTAGAAACTAAAAATGGGGTAAAAGTAGGCATGAAATTCATGTAAAGTGCATTTCTAAATAATTATGTATTTACAACATAAGTTACGTGTTTTGGCACATTTATCATGTGTGTTAGTCCCATTATTCTACTTAAAAGATCATAATAACTTGTATTTTTACAAGTTATTAGATATCTCAAGGAAATGTCTAATCGCAAAGTGGTAGTTGGCTTACGTGTCGAGCTTGAGTTGGCTACATAGTGTGTTAAAGTAGTAAAGTAACATGTGTAAAACATGGAAATGACTCATGAATGTGAATGGTCACTATAAATAGGACCAAATGTTGGAAGTAAAAGGCATGAGATGCTAGACACTCTGATAAATTGTTAAGAGAAACTTTTTAGTGTTGAAGACGTTGATTGAAGGAACCACTAAGTGAGAAGAGAAAGTCGAAGGCAAAAGGGAGAAAGAGTTGAGGTTAAGTATTTCTGTGAGTGATCCTTATAAATGACTAAATGTTTGTAAATGATTTATAAGTAAAATATGTGATTCTATACGAATGAATGGTTTTTTTAACAGAAATATTTGCATTTATGATCTTTATAAATGCAATAAGTGTTTTACAAATGATTGTATGAAAAGCATTCTTTTGTAACCTTGCATTGATATTTATTGTATGATATTGTTATTATCGTGAGATCATGCATTGAAAGTAAGTTGTTGAGCTAATGTTTCTCATTTATTGATTGGAATGATTGGGTGACATATGGCGTTATTGACCTATTGCAAGATGCTGGTGGAAATCCCAAGTTTACCACGAGACACTGGTGGTGAATCTCAAGTCTAAGCGGGTAAATTCTAGTGAAGTGAATCGAGTATAAGTTATGTGCTTGACAGCTAGATGCTGATTGATAACTTGTAGAAATTCAAGTTATTATAGTTTTTAGATAGAAACATGAAACCAAAATGCATAGTAAATGTGTCAAAACGCATAGCTTATGTTCTAAATTCATAAATATTTGAAAATACACTTTACATAAGTCTCCATGTCTATTTTACTATGTTCTCAGTGTCTTAACACAGGATTGAGAATAAAAGAAGAGACTAATGAATCATAAAGGAACTCGCGCGAAGACTACGAGAGAAGACCTTGCCTAACAAGTACAGTTTCTAGGTGAGATCCACATCAGCACGCGAGAAGGTTCACTCGAAGATAAAAGTGGTAGATGGAGTTGATGTGACTTGACAAAAACTGCATTTGACGCTAACATGTTCAGAAGAATAAAAGTTTTTCGGTAAAGGTTACCTATAAAAGAACTTCATCCCTACCAAGCAAAACACATCTAAATGAGCCAAACCCTAGAGAGGGGTGGAAAGAAGTAGCCTTTCCATCATTTGTAAAAGTATTTCTTCCTCTCTTTCGGTCAGTCTATGGATGAAAGCTTAATGTCTGAGTAGAGAAGAGTCCATTTTCCATTTTCACTAACCTGTAATGTTTAATTCTATACTTTCCATTTTTGTATTTCTTTGCAATGTATTTGTTCATATTATATAGTGGCCTAAGGCCTACATTATTTAATATATTGCATGTTTATACCTTTTCGATTCCTCATGTTTTTACTATTCATCTATCAAAGTGTTATATATAGTTTAAGTCTATGAAACGTTCTTAATATGAATCTTAGCTTATAACACTTATCGTGTTAGTTAAGCTATAGTCATCACTTGGCCAGTGTAAATCCCCAACTACTTGAGAGAGCAATTAACAAGGACATGGCTAATGCGAGCAAGGAGGAGTTTAGAGATAAACTCCACCTCAACGAGACAACTTCCATCATTTATGTCCATAAAGGAGACAAGTGTAGGTATTTGGTGTCGAGAGGTTGTCACCCTTAAAAGAGAAGTGTTATAAGTCTTGAAAGTAAAACCTTCTAGATACATCTCGCTTAACCATGCTTTATCATTTGCATCTTGAGAGGCGAGAAAATGTGGCGTTTAAAGATATTGATAGGTACTCGCCTTAATTAGAAGGTAGTTAACTAAGTTTGCATCGCATCAAGGTTGCTGCATAGCTTAATCACTAAGTAACGTGGAGACTTTCCTTCAATCTTTCTTTAACAAATTAGTACACAATTCCATCTTGCCTCATTTCTTATTCCCCTTTACAAATTCTCTAATGTAGATAAGTAGATATAGTATAAACTTACACTTTGCCACACTGTATAGACAATTCTTTTTATACCCCCGAATGAAAAATGAACTCTAAAACTAAGCTTTGATATCAATTCCTTGTGTTCGACCTTGGATTACCCAAAAAAACTTGTACTCAACGAGAACTTAGTATTTACATGAAGATGAGATACATAATGAGCATCTAGCATGCAATGACCATGACCAATGACTCATCACATAGAATTAGATATAGACACACACAATACTATTGCACGCATTGTGTCCGAAATCAACAACCACTGGTGAAGTGAATCCCAAGTCTATCGCAACACGCTGGTGAAGTGAATCTCATGTCCAGGCGATGAGATACTGGTGAAAGCGAATCTAAGGTTTGAAAAGAATATGTGCTACGAGACACTGGTAAAAATCTCAGGTTTATCGTAAGACACTGGTGAAAAATTAAGGTTTAACGCGAGATGCTGGTGAATTGAATCTTAGGTCTAAGCGATTAGATGCAAATGGAAGAATCACAAGTCTCAACGATGAATGGTGAATGTTTGATGAACTAAAATGTGTGAGCTTATTTGTGGTTATTGTGGTTGAAACTTGATGTAATGAGAACTTATGCTGATGTGATAAATTCTTGTGTTCACGAGTTTAAGATTGTTGTTATTATTGAAATTGTTTTGTATTCTCCAAAAAGGTATTTCCAAAATTCATCACCCACTAAGTCTTTGACTTACACTATAAGTTTTCCCTCCTCAGGTTATCATGCATTGAAGTTAAGTAAAGAATGGTTGTTAGGCGTAGAAGCCAAGTAAAGGAACAAAAGGTGGGTTGTTATGTAAACTTGTGCAGCAAGCAGGCTATGTCTGTCCATGTTGTGTTTAAGGACTTAATAGGTAAGAACTTCACACCGGGCAACAGTCTATTTCTGAAGAAGTGCTAAGGGCAGCATCACAGTTTTGTGTGGCCCAAGACAATGAGTGAAAGAACTGAGCTAAGGATGAAAAGCTAAAGGTTACCCTTGAGTTGGGTTGTTGAGAGATCAAGGAGAAGGATGAGAAAAAGATTCTTATACTACCAACGACCTTGACATGAAAAGAAGCATCATGTGGATGAAGGAAGGTGTAAAGAATAAAACTCAAGTTTTTCTTTTCTACCATTCTAGAAAGGGATGTAATCGTTAAGTGTGAACTCTGTGTAAAGTGTTAAGTTAATAAAGAGAAGTTATGTTTATTTCGTTGCATTATTATTTGTACTTATCTCTTAGTACTTGAATTTGAGTTAAGTATTGAAAATAGGCGACATAGTAAAATCTAAAGGTTAAATAGTTTCGCTTCAATGAGTTGTAGAAGGCACTAAAGCCCAAGGTAAAAGATTTGCAATGAGATAAGTTGAAGTGAGTTATTTTGTTTACTAGGTGTTCAACGCATCATCTTGCAGTGAGATACGTGATGGGTGTTTAGGTGACATGCCCCTATATAGTCGCAAGAGGTAGCTTTTGAGGCAGGGCGGGAAAGGGGGTTTTAATACATGAGATGATTTTCTTGTTGGTGGCTTATGGTAGGCTTAGATTCAAGATTTATTTTTTATGTATTCGGTGTTCTAATTTCAGCTATAGAGTTAGGATTGTGGAATTAAAGTGTATATGCTAAAGTCATATCACAATCCTTTTACTCAACGAGTCATGATCATCGCATGCAAGAAGCTCACTATGTTTTTGGTCCTCGCGTAGTTATTAAATCCTCGCATAGTACAAGTTTTTCTATTGCTTGTCCAAGTGTAAGCGAAACAATAGGTTTCTTGGATAATCCAAGTCGAACATAGGGAATTGATATCAAATCTTAGTTCTAAGGTTTACTTCTCATCTAAGCGGTAAATAACTATAAAGTATAAAGTAAAGTATGTGACTAAGCTAAGCTACCATCTACACAAGAGAATTATGTAAAAGATGGTAAGAATGGTGGTGAGATGAAAATGTGAACTAACTTATATTAAGAAACAGTGAAGGAAGGTTTCCGTGTTATTAGGCGATTAAGCCATGCAGCAACCTTGATGCGATAGTGATCAATCAACTAGCTTATGATTAAGGCGAGCACCACTCAGTGCCATAAACGCCACACTTGCTCGATAACTTTATAGATATACAAGTTATAGACTCTTAGAGAGAATAAAAACACCAAATGCATAATAAAAGTGTCAAAACGCATAGCTTATGTTCTAAATTCATAAATATTCAGAAATACACTTTACATAAGCATCCATGTCTATTTCATCCTGTTTTTTGTGTCTTAGTGTAGGATTTGAACAAAAGAAAAAGTTATTGAATCGCAGAGGAACTCGCATGAAGACTACGAGAGAAGACTACTTTAGCATGCAAGAAGAGGTGTGTTAGAACACAACAGTGGTAGATGAAGTTGATGTGACTTAACAGTGGCAACTTTCGATGCCAAGAGAATAAAAGTTTCCTACTAGAATCTGTCATTAAAAAAGACTCCATCACCATCAAGAGAAAGAGGTCGGCTTTGAGAGAAGCCAGATGTCTAAAAGGATCGGTCGTACGCCTGAATGGGCAAGACCTTAGAGAGAGGTGCAAAGAAGTAGCATTTTCACAGTCTTTAAAGTAATTCTTCCTCTTCTTTAGTCAATTAGTGAGTGAAAGCTTAAGCTTCGAGTGAAGAAGATTTCATCTCCTATTTCCCCCTAACTTGTATATTATGCATCTCTATTCTTTCTATTTTTGTATTTCTTTGCAATGTGTTTGTTCATATTGTACAATGGCCTAAGGCATATATTCTTTAATACATTGCATGTTTATACCTTTTCAATCCATCATGTCTTTATTGTTCACCTATCAATGTGTTATTTATGGTTTAGGATCTATGATAGATTCTTGATAAAAAGTTTAGCTTATAATCTTATTGCGTTAGCTAATATATATTCATCGTTTGACTAGTGTTTATCACCAATTACCCGAGAGGGCAAGTAGTAAGGATATGGCTAATGCACGTAAGGAGGAGTTTGGATAAACTCCACCTTGGTTAGATAACTTTCATCATTTGTATTCCAAAAGGAAAACAAGTGTGGGTGTTTGGCTCCGAGAGGTTCTCACCCTTAAAAGAGAAGCTCTATAAGTCTTATAAGTGAACCCTTCTAGATATATCTTGCTCGACTAAGCTTAGTCATTTGGATCCCGACAGGTGAACAAGTGTGGTGTTTAAAGGCTGATGGATTTGGACTCAGGGTTATTTATATGCATAGTTAATTCTATGTGATAAGTCATTAGTCATGATCATTGCATGAGAAATACTCACTATATACCTCTTCATAACGTAATAGCTAAGTCCTAGTTGAGTTATACAAGTTTTTCTACTGCTTGTCCAAGTATAAGCGAAACAATAGGTTTTCCTAGGTGATCTAAGGTCGAACACAGGGAATTGATATCAAAGTTTTGTTCTAGATTCTACTTGTTAGTTAGGGTGTATAAAAGAATGATTATATAGTATCACAAATATAAGTTAAAACTATAACTAATTATGTACACTAGAGACTTCTGTAAATGGGAATGAGATGGATGTGAGATAGAGATAGGAACTAACTTGTATTAAAGAGGGGAGTGAAGAAATGTCTATGTATTACTAGGCGATTAAGCCATGAAATTCTTGATGCGATATAGCTTTTTTAACTAGTTTATGATTAAGGTGAGCTCCTCTAGAGTCTTTAAACGCCACGCATGATCACCTTTCGGGATCCAAGTGACTCAACCTAGTTAAGTGAGATACAATTAGAAGGTTTTGCTTATAAAACATATAGAGCTTCGTGTTTAAATACTGACAACCTCTCGGTGCCTAATGCCCACATTTGTCCTCCTTTTGGGGTACAAATGTTAAAAGTTGTCTCGCCAAGGTGGAGTTTGTCTCCAAACTCCTCCTTGTGCGGCTAAGCCTTGTCCCTTCTACTTCCCCTCTCGGGTAGTTGGCGATATGCACTCGCCAAATAATGAAAATAGTTTAACTAACACGATAAGAGTGATAAGCTAAACCTCTTGTCAAGAACTTGTCACAAACCTAAACTACGAATAACACATTGACAGATGAAAAGTAAAGATGTGACAAATTGAAAAGGAATAAACATATAATATATATTAAAGAATGTAGGCCTTCGACCATTGTACAATATGAACAACATATATTACAAAAAAGTACAAAAATAGAAAGAAAAGAGAATGAAAAATCACTACTACAAAATATAGTTTACTTGACACTAGGTATTTTTACATACTTGACGTTTTTATTAATGCCTATGATGATGTGGTGTACCATCTTAATTCGTTGAGAACTAGTTCTCAAGAGGACATCAAATATATAACAAACATGTAAGCTAACTCTGTTTATGTTTTTTTTTTTATCGCTAACAAAATTAGTTCATTTTTATTTATGCTATACTTTGGAAAATGTAGGGCATTGACGATTTTTCAATCTCAAAAGAATTTGAAAAAAACAAGAAAAACATTTTG
>JBBPDI010000015.1:8031012-8053800 GCA_037974545.1 Cucumis variabilis | reverse complement strand
AAATCTTGTAAAACATGTCAACATATATCAAATATTTTAACTAACATGACAAATCTACGTTGTGTAGGGCACACCCAATACAACAACGTTTACAAGCTCTAAGATGTAGTGGGGCCCGCTCAACACTCCTATCGTCTTTTTCCTAGTGGGGCCTGTCCAGCACTTATGACAGCATCGTTGTTATGGAGTACACTCAACGTCAACAAATGGAATCTAACCAGTGTGCACACGATACCATATAGCCTCGGGCTCAATATCTCAGTCATGTAGCTAATAGAAACATCAGAAAAATCATACGAAAACATTAAACATGTCTGCTTTCTTTATCTTTCTTAAAGCTCAAGCTTACTTAGCTTGTTCTTGAAAACTGTAGTTCTTAAAACAAAACTTAGTAACTCATGCTTTGTTTGAAATACAATGGTTCAAACACTTTCCAGACTTTCGTAATCACGTGCTAGCTTAAATTTTCATTAAGAAAACTAGTCTTGAAACTCATACTTGTAAATAATCATGGAATTCAAATTATTTTCAAAGCTTGTAAATAAACATGTAGATCATTCAATCATACTTAAAAATTAGGAGAAAACAAAACAAATTATTTTCAAAATTTGTTTTGTTCACTCACAGTCTTAAGCTTAGTTTCCTGATCTGTAAATCCGACCTATTTCTTCTTGGCTTGTCAAACAACCATAATAGAGTATTAGAAACCTAAATATTATGATCTTTACATATTATGCTTGACATAGCTCATTAAGGATATTGCTAAAGAAGTCCATCCTTAAAAATAATAATTCATACTCTACATTTTTTTTCTCGGAAATTCCCGATTCACAGCACACAATTCAAATGATCATAACTCTTTCAATACTTAATCAAATTGAGATTTCTTTATGTCAATATCTTCATTTTGAGGTCATCTAAAATTTACCTCAAAGACATCTAAGTCGGATTCATTGTGAATAATATCAGGTAGCCCTCGAAACTAAACCACTTCAAAATCACGTATACAACGACCCCTTTAACTTGTCCCTGTAATTAAACTTATTTTTAGTCACTTTTAGTTCACCATTTATCCATTAACGTTGTAGTAAATTGAATAAGATTTCCAACCATACCAATTAGAGGTCCTAACTCTATTGGTACACCCTGAATATAGAAAAAACCAGAGGTCTCCTGAATTCACGAGAAAAACACCTGCCCTGTGTTCTTTGTCAAAAATAACCCAAAGAACATCAAAATTTGCTCAAGCTTACTTCATAAAGTTTGTTTGAAAATGAAATAGCTTTCAATAAAAGTAAACCTCACCTTTTAATTCTATTTGTGTAGCTCGAAATCTAAAAAAAAAACAGACATGTGCTTAGTGAAATGTAGAGAAATTGATCTTACAAATTCCTTGTGATCTTCAATCAAAACTTCTTGAATTTCTTCTTCTCCTCTCTTAGACTTCTTTCCTTTGAAGTCTCTCTATAATTTTATTGCAGAAAAGGTGAAGAAAATGATGTAGAAAGGGATGAAATGAAAATGGAGGTAATGGTATATAAAAAAACAACTTCCATCGAAAGACTCTTCTTTTCTCTTTCTACCTTTCTTTTCTTTTGTCTTTACTTCATTTATTACTAAATAATAAATATATTATATATATGTATATATAATATATATATACTTAATTTTCATTTTTCTTTTATTTTTTTCACCCAAAAGAATAACATAAAATAGACCAAGAAAATATCGGGTTTACATTAACTGATCAATTTTTTTCCTTATCTGATTTATTATAGGTCAATTCTTGAAAATTTACGTACGAGTTAGAAAATTCTTACCATTATCTGCTTTCTTTTCATCATGGTCCATTACTTTAGGTCCTAATGTCTGCAGAAAGGCTTGGAGTGGGACGTTGTCTTCATAATTAAGGTAATTGAAAGTTATAAAATGACGTCAGTTTAGTACCTTGCTGATCTGTTATTGCCATAATTAAGGTAATTGAAAGTTATAAAATGGCGTCAGGTTAATACCTTGCTGATCTGTTATTGCCATAATTAAGGTAATTGAAAGTTATAAAATGACTTACCAGGAATGCCATCCAACACCGTGTTTTAGATTTTTTCTTTGGCCATTTTCATCCCATGAAAATCACTTTACAAAGGAGGATGTCATTGAGGGAGTTCTCTCGGTTAACAAGCTCCACCTAAAAGTTGACCCCTCCAAGGTGATTCAATCAAATACCTTCCTTTTCTTATTTTTTTTCAACTTATTGAGATAGTTTTTCAAGACGATAGAAACAACTTTTGTCGATCTAGGTAATGCGAGAAGAATAGGTTAGAAGTGTAGAAAATCTAGTGAAAACGTAGCCCCCTCAAATAACCCTAAATCACGACAATTTATCCCTCGCTAAAGTGTTAATCTGGAAAGTGGATTCTAATAATTTATTCTGAAATTTCCTTTCTCCTACTTATTTGATTCGATATCTTTTGGAATTTTTACTCATTTCAAGTGTTGGTTGACTGTTGTATTGATTCAATATTTCTCCTTTTATGTGAATTTCTTGGCTAAAATCACTGGCACTTAACAATGTGACAACACAATTTAGGAATTGTGAAAGGTTTCTTGGCTTACACTTAATTTGTCGAAGCCGAAGAGTGGTTAATTCTATTTTAAAGAGAACATCTTGGCTAGTGTATTCCAAGTTAGATCACAGAGACATGATAGAATGGGTTTCCAAAAAAAAAAAAAAAGGAAAAAAAGTTTTAACAGTGAAATGCTCTTCTCCTTCACTTTATTGCTCACAAGCATAAAGTTTGTCTTTCTTTTATCTTATTCTTCACTCGCTTCATTTTTGACTCAGCCAAACAAATTATTTCCTCTTCTTTATGACTAATCTTAGTTAATGAATTGTCATTGACTCATTCAAGCATCTTTGGACGTTATATACGATTGGAACAATTCATGAGGTAAATCAATTTTCACTATTTACATCATTTACTTTTGTTTCAATCTTTCTTTTCTTGCTCTTATTTGACATTTTATAGCTATTAACTCTAGATTTAAGGGTTCAATTCTTAATTTCTTTAAATAGCTATTTGTGATAAAAAGTTCCGAAAGCTTTGCTCCATTTATAAGGATGAATTGAGAAATTGAAGAACACAAATAAGATTATTTTGTCTTTGGTTGTTTGATGTTTGTGGAAAACCTTTCCGTTGATGTTGAGTATTGGCAAGAACTTTAACATGCCTCCCTTTTGAGGTTCTAACACCAATTGTTTTTTATACTATTTCTCCCTCTATTATTTGGAATATCTTGCATCTTTGATTGAAAAGAAAACGAAAAAGTTTCTTTTTATCTCATTTCAGTTAGGTGGGAATGTTTTTCTCTGTAACTTCTTTGTGACGAGTCAAAATCTTCATGTGTCTTATACTCTATATACTTAGTATATCTCTATAATATACTTGTCTATTTGACAAATATGGTGGGGAAAAGCTTTTCTAATTGATAATTTTTGTTCCTAATTTGATTTTACTCGATTCTAGGCTAAACCTTGTAGAATAACTTATGTAGAACTACGTAAGTGTGATGAGGCAAGAGTAAGGTTTCACTTTTCTGATTAACAAGGTTTCTATCAACAACTTTGTTTTCTATCACTTTTCAGAGTTCTTTCCATTGGAAGGTTATATGGATTTTGATACATGTTTCTTGACTCTTGTCAAGATAAAAAAAATAAAATACTTTCTCTTACAACATTAACACATTCAATCATTTGATCTCATTTCAAATATGAGCTTCTACATTATCCCCACTTATCAATGTTCTTCATTGAACTTAGCCATCCTAGATAGCTCATCCACAATTTCAACCAAGTAGTCAAGCCTAGCCACAAACTCAATAAGCAAGGAAGTAATTGCAAGTTTTGTTTGATATTAATATTATTGTAGTATCAAACAAAAAAAGAAAGTTGAAAAATTCAAATATTGTTTATTAGGTACAAAATTGGATGTATGGAGATCTACTAGATGGAATTTAAAGAAAGGAGTAAATAATACTGAATTGGAATCCATATTCATTCATCATTTTGTATGAGAGAATACTTTCTAATGCTTTGCTTTGAAGAACCAAATTAGTTTTTTTTTTTTTACTAAAATTAAAGTAGGAAGGAAAGAAGCATGAATTTTCATGTTTTATTATCTACTTTCAGTTCTTGTTTTGATTTCTTGTAAAGTGATTGGGTAAGAGTGTATGATACATGTACAAAGATTCTTGTTTTGATTACAGAGGTTCTTGTTTTGATTATTAGGCCAACTTTGTGCTTTGACTACCTACTTGAGTGAGGACATACAAAATTGGAAATTATGTTGATATTAAGGTGAACAACGTCGTCCACAAGGATATGCATCATAAATTTTACCAAGGTCGCACAGGTCACGTATGGAATGTTACAAAGTGTGCCATTGGCGTCTAGATGGACAAATAGGTTTAGGATTCTTTTTTAAGATTTGTTCTAGTTTTTAGAATGTTTGTGAATCTGGTGATTTAGGGTAATAGATTGTGTTTGATTTTTATAGAATCTTAATTAGCTTTTGGACTCCATTTTTCTTATTAAACTTTGTTAGTTTGATGGGTTTTGAAATCTGATGAGAGAAAGTTTCATTATGATTTGGACTTTTTTTCTTATTAAACTTGTGATGTTCAAAATGGATTTTGCAGGTCTCGAGAATAGAATTATTAAGAAGAGAATTCATGTCGAGTCGGGCACGTGCAACCTTCTCGATGCACCAAGGAATTTCGCTTGAGGAAGGTGATGAATGATGAGCTAGAGGCCGAAGCCAAGGCCTAAAGCGCTATCATTTGCACGAGGAGGCAATCGAAAGGCCCCAAACCAGGATTCATGGTTAAAGGTGCTTTAATGGATACTTAAACTCCCATTCCATACGATGTGGTTAATGATTTCAATGGTGGCTATTAGAATCTTTTCCTCTTTGAACTTTTGTCTTATTTTGTTAGTCTTATTTTTTAGCGATTCTTTGAAGTGCTTGATAGTACAATTTTCTCTGTATGCTTCTAAATTTTGAATACCAAACTTATGGAGTTAAATTGATTCTTAGTTTCTAGTTTTGGCCATTAGCATAAAGTAGTGTTGTTAGAGCTTATTCAAAGTAAATTTTATTGTGTGATGTTCTTGTTCCCATTGTTTTCATATATTCATATTTCTTACAGCTGACTAATCTTTCAATTCTTAATCATCATTAAATTTCGATAACAAAAACGATTTTTTAAAACTAGTTTTGAGTTTCAAACTTGCTTTCACTTTGATATTACTCGTGATAGATAATGCTTTGAATGGTTTTGATTATACTTTTCCAAACGCAATAAAAACGCTACAAAAGGTCTTTTATAATATTTTTCGAATGTTATTAACACGCTATTGAACTATTTTGACAGCACTTTTTCAATGTTATTAAAATATCTATTGAAACGTTGTAATAATGCTTTTCGAAAGCAATCAAAAGCGCTATAAAATGTGTTTTATAGCATTTTTCCAATGTTATTGAAAACGCTATTGAAACATTTTTATAACAATTTTTCCAACGCAATAAAAAACATTATCCAATTTTCAATTACATTTTTTTTAACGTTATAAAAATCATTTATAGCATCATATATGTGTTATCGATAGAGACATATTATAGCGTTTTGCACAGCGTTGTAAAAACGCTATGGAAAGTCATGGACTTTCAATAACATCGGCTACGACAACATTTCGAAAACGCTATCGAAAATTAACAATAGCATTTTTTTGATGCTATTGTACATGATATTTCTTGTAGTGTGTAGCAACTGTCCAAATCAGTGCAAAATAAATTAGATTGATAAATGGGAGTCCAAGCGGTAAGGGAAAGTGGAAGGGGGAAAACTGAGTCGAAATTGCATGTTCACCAAGACGAGTGGTGAACATGCAAGCCTTTGAGTTTGGGAGGCAAAGTCTAAACTTAGTCGTTCAATAAAACCGAAAGGGAAAACCCATTTATTTTAGAGGCAACGCGATGAGCGAAGCCTTCAACAAAACATTGAAGGAGGGAGAGTGGGAGAGAAATAAATAGTACAGCAAGAGGGGTGTTTTCCACATGAAGATGAAGATGACCCATTTGTTTTAGTTTCTTAACTAAAGGGAAAACCCATTTGTTTTATTTTCTTAACACAAGATAAAGAACAAAAGAATAAGATAACGAATCTTAGGGGAACTCACACGAAGATTAGGTTGGAAGACCACATCAGAACGATAGAAGAGGTTCGCGAAAATACAAAAGTGGTAGATGAAGGGATGTGACTTGACGACAAAGGAAACTTTTGGTGCTGACATGCTCAGAAAACTATATTTTCCGCCTAAATCAGCCTATAAAAGGGAACTTCATCCTTACCAAGAAGGAGCAATGTTTGAATGGACCGCCATCTGTACACCTGAAGAGGTGGGAAAAGTCCTAAGGAGTTTGTGGAAAGGAATAGCCTTTCCACCATCTGTAAAGCACTTCTTCATCTTCTCTGGTCAGTCTGTAGAGTGAAAGCTTGAACTCTAAGTGAAGAAGATCCCATTCCCCCATCTTCCCTTAGCTTGTAATAACATTTCTATTATTTCCATTTTTATATTACTTACATTGTATGTGTTCATATTGTATAGTGGTCGAAGGCCTACATTCTCTAATACAATATATATTTATACCTTTTTCAATCCATCCACGCCTCTACTATTCATCTGTTCTTATTTATAATTTTAAGTTTTTGATAAAAAGCCTTACTTATAATTTTTATCGTGTTAGCTGAGGTATTTTCATTACTTGGCTAGTGTATATCGCCAACAACCCTAGAGGGCAAGTAGCAAGGATAAAGATAAGATGTGCAAGCGGGATCTTGGAGACACACTCCACCTTGACGAGAGAACTTCGATTATTTGTGTTCCAACAGGAGAACAAGTGTGGGTATTAGGGGTCGAGAGGTTGTCACTCTTTAACGCAAAGCTCTATATGTAAATTCTTCTACATATACCTTGTTTAGCTAGGCTTAGTCATTTAGATTCTGAAAGGAGTCTAAGTGCGGCGTGTAAAGACTTCAAGAGGAGCTCGCCTTAGTCGTAAACTAGTTAAGTAAGTCATATCGTATCAAGGATTTCATATAATTTATTCGCTTGGTAGCACTAGACATTCCTTCACCTTGTTCTTCAATACAAGTTAGTTCATTCTTGCACCCTATTCTCACAACCATCTTCATTAAATAATCTTTACAGCATTATCTAGTGTACATAAATAGGTATAGGCTAAACCTACACTATTCCTTATTGTATAGTTATTTTTTTATACCGTCTGATAAGTAAACTCTAGAACTGAGTTTTTGTATCATTTTCTTGTGTTTGACTCTGGATCATCTAGGAAAACCTATTGTTTTTCTTAAATTTGAGCAAGCAATAGAAAAACTTATACACAATGAGGACGTAGAAGTACATGTTGAAGAGATCTTTATCAAGCATTTTCCATGCAATGATCTAGATCAATCACACATCATGTAGAATGAAACATCAACATAGGCAACAACACTATTTTTCTTAAATATTTAAATAATTGTTTCTTAGAAGTAGATATGCATGACACTGCATTTTACCTTCTCCCTAAGTCCCTGTAGTGACCCAACTAAGTCAAGTTGTAAGTACTGTTGAGTGGGATTGACTCTAAAGCACTCAAATTCCAAGCAACACGCGCAATAAGGAGTTTCAAGACCAACTCCATCTCAGCGAGATAACTTCCATCATTTGTGTCCTAAAAGGAAAACAAGTATGGGTGTTTGGTGCTGAGACGTTGTCTTCCTGAAAAGAGAAGCTCTATAAGTTTTGCAAGTGAAGTCTTCTAGATATACCTTGCTTAACCAAGCTTAGTTATTTGCATCTCAAGTGGTGAGCAAGTGTGGTGTTTAAAGACACCGAGAGGTGCTCATCTTAATCATAAACTAGTTAACTGAGTTGTATCACATCAAGGTTGTCACACCCCCCTAAGCACCTGCTTGCTGGACCTGAGATGCGACGTGAAGTTAAACGATTTCATTAATCTTCTGAATAACATCAATTGACCCTAATTACTTATTTTTATACAATGCTAAACAACTTTGATAAATTAAAATGTAT
Organism: Cucumis variabilis; assembly: GCA_037974545.1. Taxonomy (NCBI): domain Eukaryota; kingdom Viridiplantae; phylum Streptophyta; class Magnoliopsida; order Cucurbitales; family Cucurbitaceae; genus Cucumis; species Cucumis variabilis. Next base: position 8,045,645 of record JBBPDI010000015.1, on the reverse strand, counting down.
GCATTGGAAACTAAGAGAAATAACTTGAACAACTTCTTATACTATAAATAGGTAGTCGAGGTTAAATGCCATTAACTACAAACTTTACTATACAGACCAAACATAAATTTAATACAACATACCTTATGCAAAACCATGTACATGATAAGATTAAAACTAAAACAAACCCTTAGAAACTAACAACAACTTTTGCACGGAAGTCTGAAGACAACGGTCAGACTCTCGGATCACGACCTTTACCTAAAAAGTGGAAAAATATTTTGAAAGGGTAAGCTAAAATAGCCCAGTGAGTGATGGTTTTATTAAAATACACTTTTCAAAACCATTTAATTTTAAACTTCGCATTTAGCATAATGAAATCAGTTTACTTGCTATACTATATGAAACACAAGGTGGACCCTTTGACGGACCTCATATTGTTATATGATACTTACGAGGTAGAATCTAAGCATCAATAGTGTCTCATCTCGTTATAGCTACTATGAGGTCGGTAGCCTACATATATCATAACTGCAGAACCCTCTTTTCATAAATCTGTTCCAGTGATAGAATACATAGGTATCTACTGGATACCTTAAAGAAAGTAAACCTCTATGCACAGGCCGTATCCTTGAAGGGTTGCTATATACATACATCAGATGATATAGTCTAAAACGTTCTAAAATCATTCTTTAACAATCATTTTAAATCTCATGCTTTGAAAACAGTAAACTCAAATAAACCATACATCAAAGCATGATTATTAAATGCTTTTAGAAATTAATGAATCATTCACAAATCATAAGTTGAAATAACTTTAATAAATTCATTTATCACTTACAGATCGCAGATCAAACCCTTGGTCGATAAGCTTGCCTGATTTCCTCTTGTCCTTAAATGATGGGAAATAACTCCAATTAATTCCCTTTTATTCTAAAACATCAAACACAGCCCCAAAACGCTTAGAAAACCTTTTCTAAAACCAATACGCATGCTCAACATGCCATGCTAATTTCTTAGAGATTTATAACTTAAAATCCAGAACTCAAATAAAACTATTTCCTTCTAAAAAGTTGTTGCAAAATGTCTTAATAATAGTACCTCAAAATTGCAGCGAAAGATCCAACCGAATACGTCCTATAACCTCCTTGGAGTCAATTTTTACTCGAGAACGACCTTCCTCTCTTCTTTGAACTCAAACTCAGTTTTCCCTTTTCCACATTAAACCAGCATCCGTAATATAGAAAATAGACTCAAAATGAAAACTTTTGAGAGTAAAGTCACTCAAAACGCTAGAGTGGATTGTGAGAAATTCAATACTGAAGCTTCCTTATTTATAGAGTTCCTTTCATGAGTACAAGTTGAAACCTCATCCGTGCTTAAATCCATGTTAAACCTTCTTAAGGCACGTCCTGCTTACTTTACACCTTAAAATACATGCTAAAAACGTTTTTACACCTCACTAAACCCTTAAACTGCTTGGCCTTATCATGCCACAGAGTTGTCCAAAATGCATAGCTAACTCTTGACAAAACTTCCTTCTACAAAGTTTCTCTAAAATGCATTAACTTTCTTCCTTCAAAATTGTAGACCCAAACACCAAACTATGCATTCTATAGCCTTCTGGAAATGCGTTTTACTTAGATTCACTTGTGAACTGGCCTTCTCGCCTTCTTTTATGCAAAATACCAACTTTATCATATCCAAAACACCCAACACCCTTTCTCAGTAAACTACACTCAATTTATGAACTTTCAAGACCAATTATAGTGCAAACGCCCAAGTGAGTTGTGAGAAACTCTTTTCTAAAGTTAGCTAAAATGCCCAGCCTCTATGATCCTTCTTTCTCGCCAACTTTAAACCTTCAAAAAACTTTTCTGACCTTCAAAACTATTTCACCAAGCAACCCTAAAATGCCTAAAGTTCTATTCTTTGATACTTAACCAAAACTTTTCCTTCATTCAAACCTCTTAAACTCTTTGGAAAAACTACACTACCTAAAATTCTGGTCTTACAAAGGTTATTGCATAGCTTAATACCTAATAGTGCAAAGACCTTTCTTCACTCTTTCTTTAAGACAATTTAGTTCGTATGTGCATCTCGCCTCCTTTTTAATTCTCCATTATAGATTCTTTAGTGTAAATAAGTAGATATAGTATAAACTTACACTTCTTTACACTATACAAATAATTCTTTTATACCACCTTAATGAAGAGTAAACCCTAGAACTAAGCTTTGATATCAATTCCTTGTGTTGGACCATAGTTTACCTAGAAAAACCTATTGTTTCGCTTATACATGGGCAAACATTAAGAAAACTTGTACTCAACGAGGACTTATGTATTACATGATGAAGAGCTGCATAGTGAGCGTATAGTATACAGTGACTTTGATTAATGAGCCACCATGAAGAATTAAATACAGCCATAGATAAGATTAAACACAACATATTACACTACCCCCTAAGTTCAAATCCACCAACCATTTTGACGCAGCTGCTGTGGAATTGATTTTTAAAAATTAAAGTAGGGTTTTAATTTAATTTTGGGTAAAGCACTAGGTTCTGGTGAATAACGTGTTCAGTCGAAGATCACGTGAAGAAGTTCAAGGTATTAGAGTAATCTGTGATTGCTTGGACTAGCCATATGGTTGAGTGTATCTTTTGGTAAGTAACAAGAGGAACCTCAATGGATGCATATTATCGCAAATGAAGCTGAGAACCTCAAACTCTGAAATTCTTAAATGTCTAATCGATTGAAGTTTGAGAAAACATGTGAAGGCATCAAAGAAAGTGAATATGCGATAAGATTAGTAAAATTTGTATCTTCAATAATTACACGATAAGGGGATCGAGAATGATCATTTGAACATTATAATGAACGGTTGGAAGCATAGACTTATTATGATCAACAATCGTGATGCAGAGTCATGCAACAAATAATCAACGTTGTTCAGGAGATAACTACATGCTTAGGATGGCTATAAGGAGCATTACACGATGAAAGCACAATTTTCCTCGTCGAAGAACCCAAACGCTAAGATGCTTCTATAACACATAAACTTTCCCTATCTTTACTATACTTTGCATATGTAATTTTGTGTACATTAATCTCTATATAGCATACTTGTAATTAATTTATATTTGTAATTACTGTATAGTTAATTTTGTTGGTGTTTAGATTAGTATTTTTTACAAGTTATGGAGCGTGAGTCATATCACAAAAATATTAGCCTACATAAATAGGATTTCTAGCAATGAAATCACATTGCGAGAAGAGTCCACAATAAAACGCATTAGATGTTTTGATCTTCTCACGAGGTGTGATTGAGCTAACGATTTCGTTTAGAATGATTAGAGTTTTACAAATTCCAAATGATTCATTTCTTTTAAAAATTCAATTTTTTAAAAGTAAGGATTACGTCATTCTAAAAAACTCAATAGTCTTTGTCAGACCATTACGCCACATTTATAATGTGTTACGTTAACCATGTGGTTAACCAAATCCTAACTATAGTTAAAAGCGTCTATTTAAACCCTCCTTAAACCCTTATTTCAATTTTGTAGCTTAACAATCATCCAAATTCGTTTGAGGTTTCTAAAGTTTCTAAGCTTTTTGATCATCCTATCAAGCAAACTAATACTCTGTTTCTTTAGCTTTTATTTCTCGTCCAATTTCCTCTATCCTTTAACAATCATGTCTAGAAAGCAAGAATTAACTGAGGCCCCTAAAAAAGCAACCATTGCTAAGACAGGCCAATTTGGTGAAGGGTTTGAGAATACATAATCTGACCATCCTTTGTTAGAGTAAGGAAAAGAAGAGAGACCATTGAAGACAATCGTCATCAATGGAGTGGAGATTCACCTTCCTAAGGAAAAGTTGGGTGATCTGCTCATAATAGTCTCTAGAGAGACTTCAAAAAGAGAAGAACAAAAATAACTAGAAGAGTGAGCAAGGATAGAGAGGGAAAAAGTAGAGAAAGAACAACAAGGAAAAAAAAGAAAGAGAGAAAAAGGAAAAAGAAGAAAGAAAGCAAAGAGAGGGCAAAAAGAGAAAAGTCAGATAAAGAAAATGAGAGGTTAGAGAAGGAGGAAGACGAAGAGAAGAAGAAGAGAAGAAGAAAGAAGATAAGATACAGAAGAAAGAAGAAGAGGCAAAAAGAAGAAGTGAGGAAGTTCACGAAAAGGAGCAAAAAGAAAATATGTGAGAAGAAGGCACCTCTTTGCCAATTGCCAAAATCAAATTCGATAGGGTGGAAAAGAGTGAAGTAAAAGTGCACAACATTAAAACCTTAGCACAAGAGAAGAAAGAAACCGAGCTAAGGGAGCAGAAAGAGCTTCTTTCCCGCTCTCTTAGCAAAGTTGATAAAGTGGCCCTCACTATGGAGAAGAGTAAAGAAAAAGAAAAAACCACTGAGGAACATTGGAAAGATTTTTCGAAAGAAATCAGTGAGTTATGTCTTCTAGAGGACGAGGTGTCGGGACTTGTAAAAAAGAGAAAAGTGACAATGAAAAAGGTCTTAAGAGAGCAATTCGAAAAGAGGCGAGAAGAGAAAGAAAAAAGAAAGCCTAAAAAAGAATGACAAAGGAAAGGATGAAGAAACTGATTCGGAAGGACCCTCTCCGTGATGCAAGTAAGTAAGTAGTTTATGATAGGGATGGGGCTCTATCCGTACACAATAACCATACCAAAGTTCCTCACATCACCCATCGGGGCGTTTAGGTGGCAATTTCTTTTCCAAAGGGGTGAATCAATAAGACAAGACATGGTAGAGTTGTTTTATAAGGGATACATAAATAAAGAACAACACTTTGCGATGGTCAAAGGGAAAAAGTGTACTTTGGGCCAGAAGCTATATTGAGCTCTTTAGGTTAGAGAGCAATGAAATTGTACATGCAATTTTCAAACACCCAACAGAGCAGGATTTCAAAAACACGTTGAGGAAAGTAGCCCGACCTATGAAAAAATGGGATATAATGCCTATAGAAAAGTACCAACTCTTCCCGCACAACCTCAACATAGACGCCATCGTTTGGTTGGCTTTTGTGACGAAGAAAATCATGCCAGCTCCACATGACAGCACCATTTATATGAAAAGAATAATGCTCATCTATTGCATAATGGAAGAGATACCGGTGAACGTCGATAAGATAATATGTGAGCACATTATCGCATGGGTCAAGCATCCCCATGGCACAAGACCCATCCCGCACTTAATCAAGAAATTATGTTTCAAGGCATATCCGGTGTTAGAAAAACTTCCTAAAGTAGAAATAAAGAATAGGGTTTGGTCCTCCTCAACCCTTCACCATATCATTGCCATCCATTAAAATAAAGCAAGGCTAAAATGCCTTAAGACCAAACAAGAAGGTTAAAAAGAGGCTAAAGAAGTGGATGGTAATGATGAAGAAGAAAGAGAGGAAGATGATATCCTGTTAAAACGCAAGAGGCAAGGCAAGGAAGAAGCCTCAAGATCTAAAACAGCCAAATCCACTAAACGCTAAGGATTCCAAGGACAGCGTGCCTCTTGCATCAACAAGCAGCACGAAGAAGAAAAAGTCCACCAACCTTTCCTCTCCCATAAAATCCAAAACCTCCAAAGCTAAAAGCTCTCAAACTCCCAAGAAAAACCAAAAATCGAAATCCTCAGAATCTAAAATGCCACCACCCATCAAAGACCAAACAATAACTTCTTCACATGGATAAGAAGCCAGTAAAAGTCTTGTCCTTATTGTGCAAACTTCAGAAGGAACCTCCACACTACGATAAAAGGAAAATTCTCAATCCCTTGTTACACAAAAAACCAGCCATACTAAATCCATTAAGCCATGAAGGATCAAATAAGAACATATTCCAAGACTCCCTTTCTGATCCAGTTGCATTTATTGACAATGCATTTAAAAAGCAAGAAGATGGGGCATTCAACCAAGAGTTATCCCTGAAAAGAAAAGAAGTCCTAAAAGAGGATTTTAATGATCCACTCCAAAAGGAAGAAGAAACAGTCTCTCAGGTAGATGGCGAGACACGCCTCCCCTCACCACACTACAAGAAATAAGATTTTCCTCGATGTAGCAATACGTCGCCGAAAATCCTAACCAATATCGGGGAAGGCTATTGCGATGTCGCAGACGATGTCGGCAGGCACGTGGGGGAAAGCATGTCGGGGATACTTTCCCTGATGCAGCTCACATCAACGACGGGGAAAATTTCCCCAATGCATGATGCAGCACGTCGCAGATGGTTTCTGCGATGCTGCATCGCAAAACGCTTCTGCGACGCCGCATCGCGGAATGCTTTAAATATATATTTTTAAATTAATAATTTTATTTAATTAATTATTTTATTTTATTAATTATTTTTAGAGAACGAAATTGGATAGAAGAAGGGATGGATATGCGCAATTCAGAGAAGGAAAAGAGAGAAAGTATAAAGAATGAGAGAGGGAGATGAGTGATTTGGAGAAGGAAAACATGGAGAAAGTAGAGGGAAGGAGAGAGAGAGTGTTGAATAGTAACAAAGAAGAAAGAGGGGAACAAGGACACTTCTGACAACGACAATGGTAACGGCAAAGATGAACGGACGACAGTAGGAATCTTCTCCTCTCTCTCTCTCGGTCAATTTTCTCTTCCTTTTGTTTTGCAATTGGTTCTGTGTTGAAGGGGAAGAAATAGAGTGGACTTTCCCCGACGTCTTCGAACATGTCACAGAAGGACCCTTTCCCCAACATCGAGTAACCCACACGTCGCAGAAAGATTAAATAACGAATTAATTATTTAAACATTCCCCGACATGCTCCTGCCACATGTCGCGGAAAGGTGACCATTGTCACTTCAATACGTAACTTATAACTTACACTTTTCAGACTTTCCGCGATGTTTTGTTACTGTACGTTGCAAAAAGTCACTTTCCACGACGTCTAAATAGTGTGCATCACAGAAAGTCAATTTCCACGATGCGACATGCATGCGTTGCAGAAAGTGACTTTCTGCGACGTATCATACTGTGCATTGCGGAAAGTGACTTTCCACGATGTCAAAATAGTGTGCATCGCTGAAAGTAACTTTCCTCGATGCAATATGCATGCGTTGCGGAAAGTCACTTTCTGCGACGTATCATACTGTGCGTCACTGAAAGTGACTTTTCACAACGTTAAAATAGTGTGTGTCGCAGAAAGTGAACGTATTAAATTTAATTTTTAGACTTTCCGCGACGTAGCATTGTGTGCGTTGCAGAAAGTTACTTTTTGCTACGTAATATCACGTGTGTCGGTGAAAGGTGATTAACAATGACGCACCTTTCGCCGGCGTTGTTTTTGGCATCGCAGTTATGTGAATTTCTTGTAGTGCCACCAAAGTTAATGGCCACAGCCTCAATGTAAAACGATAAAACGAAAGAGGCGATGAGGGAACATGAGGAAGGAGTTGATGAGTATTATGTCTTTAAATTATTTGATCATTGTGTATGTAAGCCTATGGATAAGGGGTTTGAAGACGTAATTCAGTGCAAGAGCAATTTAGAATAAATGCACTTGCGAAGTCAAAGACAACTAGCAATCTGGAACTTAAAGTGGACAATGCAAATGTAAACACTAAGGCATAAGTAAATCAACTCAAGGGAGAAATGATTGAGCTCAAAATGTAGAATCAAGAGCTCCAAACACAACTTCTTGCAGTTAGGGAACAGAATGAGGCGATGAGGGAGATAAATGGCCTGGTTGAGGAAATGATCGTGAGTTGTTACACATAATTCACAGCTTTATTAAGATATCGACATTTATTAGTGTGTAGCAGCATTTCAGTGCCTTAGATTCCACAGCACATTGTTAGAACCCTTATGTTATTTGATCATGCAGTCCAAGCGAGAAGGAACCAACCACCACCACCACCACCGTCGTAACCTTAAATGTGTATGTTCTAGATTTTAATATTATTTCTTCTTTTTTAATTTTAATTATCACTTATATAACTCGTATTTTATTTATTTACATTCTTTTCAATACAAGTACTATTTTATGCAATTCTTATGCGTTTAATTTGTCTTGTCGGAAGTTTGGCTCTTGGCGTTCATAAACTTTGTGTTTTGATGATAACTTTAGTGAAATTAGCCATGTGAAATAAAATTTCTTTTGTTATCTAAAGTGTTTAACTTGTTAAGGAACATTACTTAGGAAATCATTCTAAAATTTATTAGGAAAGCAAGCTTCACCTTAAACCTCTTTTGTGAGATTTTTCTACAAATAATTCTATCATTCATTTTTTGCAATGAGGACATTACTACACTCTAAATTTGAGTGTGTGTGGTTGTACTGGTTTGGACTTGATAATTTTGTGTGTTTGTAACGCAAATGCAATACATCACTAAGTTAGGCCATTACGCTAATGTGCTCGCCATAACTCTCTGTATAGCATGCTTTGATGCCAAGCGATAAGTCATGGGTCATGATCATAGCATGAGAAATGCTCACTATGTACCTCTTCATCGCATACTGCTTGCCCAAGTGCAAGCGAAATAGTAGGTTTACCTGGGTGATTCAAGGTCGAACATTGGGAATTGTTGATAGACATTAGTTCTACCTAATCACTCAATAGTTTGGACATTATGAGAATTAATTACAAAGGTATAAAAGAATCAGAGATAGGATTAAAACTACTCATGTACACCTAGAGAATCTATAAAGGGGTGTAAATGGATGTAAAATGTAATTATATGCGAACTAACTTGTATGCTAGAAAGGGGAAGGAAGGTGTACGTGCCATTAGGTGATTAAGCAATACAAGATTCTTGATGCAATTTATTTCACTCAATCAGCTTATGATTAAGACGTGCTCCTCTCAAAATCATTGAAAGCCATACATAGTCTCCTTTCGGGATCTACATGACTAAGTCAAATTAGGTGAGATAGATCAAGGAGGTATTCATTTATAACACTTATAGAACTTTAATATTAAGAACAACAACCTCTCGGTGCCTAATGTTGACACTTGTTTGCCTTTTGAGATACAAATATTGGAAGTTATCCCGCTAAGCTGGAGTCTATTGCCAGACTCCTCCTTACGTGCATTAGCCTTATCCTTGCTACTTGCCCTCTTGGATTGTTGGCGATTGACATTGCTCAAGCGATAAGTAACTCAGCTAATGCAAAAAGGATTATAAGTTGTACTTCTTATAAAAAATCATCACTGACTTAAACTACTATAACACTTAGACAAGTGAAAAGTAAAGAAATGATGGATTCGAAAGGTATAAACATGTAATATATGTAAAGAATGTAGGCTTTTAGGCCATTGTATGATATGAAGAACTTATATTACAAAGAAGTGCAAAAATGGAAAGAGAAGAGAGTGGAAAAGTATTACAAGTTTGGAGGAAATGGAAGTATGCATTCTTCCCTTCTCAGAAGCCAACTTTTTTCTTTTACATCTAATCGAAGAAGAAAAAGAAATATTTACAGATGGTGGAAAGGCTATTCCTTTCCCCTTCTCTTTAGGATCTTGGCCTATTTGAGCCTCTCTTTGTACGTTGATGGAGATGGCTTTATATAGGCAATATTCTGAAAGAAAACTTCTATCTTATGAACTTCTCGATGTCGTTTGCCCAAAATTGTCTGTCGCACGTCACATCATCTCCAACTACCACTCTTGTCTTCTAGTGACCCTTCCTCGCTTGTTAACTTTGTTTCTCGCCTCGAGAAGTTAATCGTCAGATGAGATTTTAGTTGTCTTCCTTTCGTGAGATGTGTTTTAACATGAGTTTAGACATTAGAATCGTGTAAATAGGCATAGTACTTATGTAAAGTGTATTTCTAAATACTTATGCGTTTACAACACAGAATCGCGCTCTGGTTATCTTCTTGTGCGTTTTGACCTCATCATTCTAATAAAAGGAACTATAATAATGAGTACTTATACACGTTTTTTGTGTGCAAGGTTCGAGCTAAAGCTTTTGAAACTTTTTGAAAATTTTGTATGGCATGTAAAAATAAGGTGTTTTAATAAAAGTTAAAACAAAGCCAAAAAGGGTAAAAGTTTAAAAAAAATTCTTTGTTCTTTTTCAATTGAAATAACAACTCCAATGTTGCCTCCTCTCGCTAAACATAAGAAGCAAATCATCAAAAGTAAAAAGTAGAGAGTTGAGTAATAAGAAGCAATAAGCGTTATAGTAGAGGAGAGGAACAGACTCATAAAGTACCTATGATTTCTCACTCCACCAATTGCCAAGTATATAAGTGAATAACAACAGTCTTTTGCCAACTAAAATAATTCAAAACTCTTCAAGAACTGTAACCATTTCTAAAATGTGCAATAAGATTTTTGTGGAAAATGAATAAGGATATTTTAAGTATTAAGCTTGCCATGTTTTGAACTTAGAAATGTTTTCATAATGAGAACTACGTGATGAGAGTAGACTCTAAATAACGAATAAACTAGCTTGCATTTTAAGAAGTTTATAAATGCAAGGAGGAAGGCAAGTCTTTAAGTAGGAATTGTGCTTGGGGACAAGCATGATACGGAGTGATTCTTGAGGACAAGCATTATTCTAAATTTGGAGGTGTAGTAACTTGTAGAAATACAAATTATTATAGCCTTTTAGATAGAATAATGAGACCAAAATGCCTAATAATTATTTCAAAACACGTAGCTTATGTTGTAAATTCATAAATATTCAAAAATACATGCAAAGTCTTCATGTTTGTTTCACCCTGTCTTTAGTGTCTTAACGCAGGACATGAATAAAATAAGAAGCTAGTGCATCTGTTGGGATTTATGTCCTAAAACTCATAGATTGTAAATATATTCCATTGACCGTTGTAAATAAAGTGTTATTATTGTAATAATTGTTATTGATTATATTATTAGCTTTGTCTTAATAACCCAAATCCAATAAACTAACATTCCAAGTTTTTTAATGAGTCTTGAGCAGTATGTATACACATAAACGGATCAATGTTCGAGATTAGCTTAAAGGGTCTATGGTCTATGGATAAGGGTGGATACCTTATCCTGGTAACACTATGGATACGACTCACTTTGTATTTTATACAAATGCAATGATCCAACGCGTTTGTGTAGTTGACATGCGAGTGAGGATATGCTATGCAATGAGTTTGTATAAGATCAAACGAAATAGTAACTACTAGATGTAATTCTGTAACTTAGCCTTTATCCTTAGTGTATTATGAACTCCTGTTCGCAAGTGATTGTCCTTTAAATTGTACGGGTGAGAGTGGTCAGATCGCAGACTCAATAAGCTTATCATTTTGTGGACAAGACCGAGTGGGGAGCTAGAAACATAATTACATAAGATGGAATTCACTCATTTCCTACTTTAGGATAAGTAGATGAGTGTTTCCTTAAATGGTGTTTCCAAGACTTGAACAAAGAGCCCTACCCTCTCTATGGCACGAGAGGGGTTTTGTTTTATTGGTAAGACCATAAATATGTTGTTCATTACAGTAGCACTAGTATTTAAGGATTAAAGGTAGTTTAGGGGTAAAACAGAATATTTATCATGCTGGTGTTACGAACACTCATGAAGGACTAAGTTACTGTTATTGGTCTATATTTGTGGACACAGAAATATATCTTCAACGAGAAGAGTTCAGCTGTGAGTCTTTAGTGGAGTGTACACACAGTTAACAAATGTTGATTAATGCGATCAATGAGTTAAGCCAATTAATCTCAGATCATTGTAGCTTCTTATTTGTAGGTCTATTAGGTCCCCTTCCTAACTCGTAAAGGGTAATGAGATTTATTTATATTGGTTGTAATTTGAAATGTTTAAATTACTTTGGAAATTAGTTTAATGTATAGTGATACATTATAATATAAAGTTTATCAAACTTTATTATATAAATTTAATTTTGGATATGATTCAAAATTAATGTATGAGAGATAAAATATTTGAATGAGTTCAAATATTAATTTATTGTGAAGTGGATTCATATTAAAGTTGTTGGTTATGATAGAAACTTATATTTGAATATGATTAAAATTTCATTTAAATTAAATATAAGATATTTAATAAAGATATTAATTAATTGGAGAATTAATTAATAGTTTAGTTTTAGAGGAATTTTTAAAAATAGTAGATTTTACAAAATATTTACAACCTATAGCAAATTCTATCACTGATAGTCATTGGTATGCTATAGTAATAGAAGACTATCAGTGATAGAATCAAAAATTTTGCTATAACTTGTAAATATTTTAATTTATTTTGCTATTTTTAAAAATGACCCTTAGTTTTATTTAATTAAATTTGATTTAATTAAATTAATATAAATCGATAAGATATTGGAGAGATATTCATTCAAATAACATTTGAAAGAAATATTAATTAAATATGATTTAATTAATTATTAACTAATTGATAAATGGTTAATTAATTACTAGATTTAATATTTTTATTAATTTAATATTTTTAAATTAATAGAATCTCACGATTCTCTCCTACTCCTTTTTATATTTGAAGAAAGATAGAGAGTTATAAATATCTAGAAGAAAATAGTTTTCTTTAATGAATTTATCAAGAAAAAAAAGGCAACGTTTTTGCTCTTTGCAAAAGAAAATAGTTTCTCTCAAATATCTCTAAACTTTTTTCCATCTCAATTGGTTCCCATAAACCAATCTCATTCCAGAGGATAGGAAGGTCTCTGACAGGTGGTGTCCCAATTTGAAGAATTTCTTTGTAGATTCAGAAACATAAACAAGTAAGTTTTTCTTTCACTAATCTATAATTAGAAAGCATGCTTAGCTTTTAAATCTTATTAAGAAAACAAGTTTCTTAATTATTTTTGCTAATGTACTGGTATTTTGGGATTTCCAAATTAATTTGAAGAATGGTTCTATAAAATTTTCTGCTGCCATAGGGCTATTATCCTTACAAAATCATAGAGGAACTCGCGCAAAGACTACGCAAGAAGACCTTGCCTAGCAAGTACAGTTTGTAGGCGAGTTCCACAGTAGCACGCGAGAATGGTTCAGTAGAAGATAAAAGTGATAGATGGAGTTGATGTGACTTGAAAAAATATTCTTTCGATGCTGACATGTTCAGGATATAGAAATTTCTCACCGAATGTTGCCTATAAAAAGGACTTCATCCCTACCAAGAAAGAATGGGCCAGACGTCTGAATGGACCAACCAAGGTGCGTGAATGGGCCAAACCCTAAAGAGTGATGGAAAACAGCAGCCGCTCCATCATCTATAAAAGTATTTCATTCTCTTCTTCGATCAGTCTGTAGGTGAAAGCTTAAGGTCTGAGTAGAGAAGAAGCCATCACCCATTTTTTTCCTAACTAGTAATGTCATTTCTTTACTTACCAGAGTAGAGAAGAAGCCATCATCCATTTTTTTCCTAACTAGTAATGTCATTTCTTTACTTCACATTTTTATATTTCTTTGTAATGTATTTTTTCATACTGTACAGTGACCTAAGGCCTTTATTCTTCAATACGTTGCATATTTATACATTATTAGGCGATTAAGCAATGCGAGATCCACGATACGATATAACTCACCAAGCTATCTTATGATGAAGGTGTGCTCCTCTCAGAGTTATTAAACGCCACACGTGGTCTTCTTGTGGGATCCAAATGACTAAGATTGGCTAAATGGTTTATATATAGAAATACTTATTTATTCTACTTACAGTGCTTTGCATTTAAGGACAACAACCTCTCGGTGTCTATAGTCCATAATTGTTCGCCTTTCAGGATACAAATGAAGAAAGTCCTCTCGTAAGGTTGAGAAAATTCTTCCTTACATATGTTAGTCATATCCTTGCTACTCACTCTCTCAGGTAGTTGACGACATACACTGATCCATTGTAGAATGTAGCTCAGCTAATACACTAAGCGATATAAATAAATATTACTTATCGTGAACACATTATAAACGTAAACTACAAATAACACAAAGACAGATGAATAGTAAAGACATGGATGGATCGAAAAGTGTATAAAGATAATTGTATTAAAGAACAAAGACCTTCAATCAATGTACAATATAAATGAATATAATTTAAAGAAATAGTAAAATAGAAAGAGGAAGAAAGTGAAATACAAGTTAGGGGGAACGGAGGATAGACTTTTCTCCTCCCAAGCTCTTAGCTTTCACATTACAATCTGGTCAGAGAAGATGAAGGAGTGTTATACACATGGTTGTTAGGCTAATCCTTGTCACCAACTCTTTAGGTTTTGGCCAATGTAGGCCCTCTTTTGTCCATACAGGCATATGTTCCTTAATGAAGGAGAAGGCTTTATATAGACAACTTTTGGGCGAGAAACTTCTATTCCTCTAAGATTGTTAGTGCTGACTTTGGTCTTGCGAGGTCACATCAATCCAACTACCATTCTTGTCCTCCAGTGATCCTTTATCACATTATGATGTGGTTCCTCACCTGGAGATGTTAATTGCCTGATGAGTTTCCATCGAGTAGTTCTTGCACGAGATGTTTTCTACGATTTACTAATTTCTTTCTTTGTTTATTATCCTGCGTTTAGAAATGAAAGTAACAAAAAATAGGCATGATACTTATGTAATGATGGAAACGGTAGACATGCGCAGCGAAATTTAGATCGGATTTTACTCTAATTACAACTAAACATTCTAGTGATTAACATGCATTACATTTCCTAAATGTAACAAAATAGGGTTA
>JBBPDI010000015.1:7999754-8022026 GCA_037974545.1 Cucumis variabilis | reverse complement strand
TTTAGGAGGGAATTGTTTTTGTTGAAGAGAAAAGAAAAGGGGAATAAGTTATATGGGGGTATTTTGGACATTTCACTTCAGATTTGTCCTAAATCTCAACTTGTAAAAATCAATCCTTTTTTTCATTTTCTACCCCATTTTTAGCCTATTTTTGGCAATTTCTCTTCTCTAATCACTGTAGATTATCAACTATTAGTGTCTTCTTTCTCTATCGTAACCAACCATTTTCTGCTTCTTTGAGCAATAAATTTTTCTTCACTTGAGTCTTCATTTTGGGTCTCACCGATAATCCTTGTTAACCTTTCTTGATAATTTCTTCTTGGTCACTCTTCGCCATCCTCTTCACCTTCATTACATAACCATTGCAATCGAGTTTCCCTTGATTCTTCTCTGGATTCAACAACTTCTTCTTGGAGCCTATCAATTTATGACTCTGAAGATACTGACCTACTCTAAATAGACACAAATTCATATTAGTGTGGTTGAACACAGGCATTTCACCCGTCTTGAATTTCCTACAATTACTTGAATTTTCACCCCCTTTAGACTTGTTCGTTTTACCTTCTACCTTAATTTCCTTTAATGTCGTACCCCTACCTTCGATGATGCTTGACTTGCAAATCAGAGTGACCCATTGTGATTCAGGGATAGGAGAGTGGCTGCCAGAAGCCTCACACCCAAACCTAGTTTGAGGAAAAGAAGACTCCTTAGTCAAAGGCAGGCTCTTGCCCCTTCTAGGTTCAAAGAAAGATTTAATTGTCCCCTCTATTTGTTTGGAAAGAAAGGCAGAGATATTGTAAGGCGGTCAGTGATAAAAGAATTTGAGAAATCTCATTCAAACCCTAGGCTTTTTTCTTGAAGGTTAACTTTGAGGACAAACCGAAGGACCAAAACTAAGCATCTCTACTTTCTTGAACATGTTTCGATCCTTGAATTGAGGCTCAAAATAATTCTACTTTCTTGAACATGTTTTGATCGCTTACATTTTCTTTAATTTCTATTGTCTTTATTTGACCTTCATTCTCGATTTCTTTCATCGACGTCCTTCCTCCTTTGACTGTACTTTTCATCACTGGAATTTGACTTGCAGATGATGTGATTCTTCCACTCATTGTAAATTTTTCATTTGCTAGGGTTTTGACGCACTTTAACAATAATTGTTGTTGTTTCTTGGCTTGAACCTCTAACTGCTCAATGCTCTTTACTAAGGATGTCAAATTTTCTTCTATTGCCGGAAGTTTGTGTAATTTTGCAGGGACTCCTAAAATATCTTGATCAAACGTCTCCAACTTTTCTTCAATGCGTTTTTGTATCATTTTTCTTCAATTTCCCAAAGAATGAGTGCTTTGATACCAATTTGATAGAACCCCAATATATTTTCGTATATATTGATATAGTTCTCAGGAAATTACATAAGAGAATTGATACAGAAGATAATTGATACTTCAATTCTTAATATCAGACAAAAACAAATGAACGATAGTATGAAAATAAGAACAAAATGAAATATTGCAAGAACCATCTGCCCTTCTTTCTCTCATGGAACTTGGCAGCCTAAACCTAAAAATTGTAACTGCCTAAATATCTAATTACCCTTATACTCCTATCATATACTAATCTAGGTATCTAACAAAAACTTAATTACCCAAATCCAATCCAATTATAAGCATCACAATTTTTTTTTTGTGATGAAGTTGCGAGATTTAATTGGTCAAAATTTATTATTCAACAAATGCCCATTTTCAAGATTCATGCACGTGTATGGGTGAGTGAATCTCAAAAACGATAAGCTGAAACAAAAAATACAAGTGATTTATTCTTGATTTTGGCTCTAGTTAATATGTCAAATTAATAACACTATACATTTTGGACATAAGTTTGATTAAAATGTTAGATAAAGCTTGGAACACAACCCAATGTTAATTTGTAGTGAATTTTGAATTTAATTCACAATTTTATAAAAATAAAAATCATTTGCAGTTTGCCCAAGAAATAAATTTGAATGAAATTGGACTTTTTTTACCAATGAATTTAATTGAAGAATTGAGACTTACAATTGATAAAAATTGGCAATTGTCATTTTAAAAAAATGGAATGGTTTTATGATTTGGGAAAAAATTTAAAAATTTTCCAACAGAAAAAAAAATGATTTGAGGAATTTTTTTTTTAAAAAAAGACTTTGCTTCAATTTTTTTTAATTCTCCAAGATTTTAGGATAATGTATTTTCTTCAATTCTAGATTTAATTAGGAGAAGATTTTTTTTTAAAAAAAATATTTTTTCTTATTTAATTTTTTTTTGGAATAAAGAAAAAGAATAGGAATATGATCCAGAATTCTCTTGTATAATTCCTACTCAATCTCATAATTTAATCTCCTAACCCCATCTCAATTGTTTGCTAAGTTTGCTGAGAAGTTTGGAATTTGTGTTTAACGACTTATTCGGAACCACGTTGTTTATTTTGTTATAATACAGTATTTGCTATATTTTATTTCATCCTTATTATCAGCTTTTGTTTGTAACTTATTTTCCTATTCTTTTGCTTTTCACATTGTAAATAAGTTGTACAACATGCTTATATATCCACAACAATTCATCAATGAAAACAAAAGTGATATTTTCCAATTTCTCTCTTTTTATTTTTGACATGGTATCAGAGCAAACAAAAATATCTTTCTGTTCCTGTTGATTTCCATTTATTCCATTATCTTCATACCTTGATCGTTTCGCTTTAGTGCTCTTCTTCTCTCTGTCATGGTCAGCGAAATCAATACCACTGCTGCTCATTCTCCTTACGTCGCTCATCACTCTGACAACCCAACTATTGTCCTCGTCATGTCGGTCCTCACTGGTGATAACTACAAGTTATGGTGTCATGGTATCACCATGGTGTTCCGAGCCAAGAGCAAATTTGAGTTCATTGACGACTCTTTCATAAAGTTGACCACTGCAGCAGATGCCGTCAATTGGGGACGTTGCAATGACCTTGTAAGCAATTGGATTCTCACTTTCGCCTCCCTAGAGATCCATCTTAGCATTATATACGCTGATGTCGCGAGTTAAATCTGGACCGACCTCCAAGAGCGCTTCTTACAATCAAATGCCCCAAGATCTACCAACTCAAACATTCGATCTCCACGCTTAAATAAAAAGGTATGAGTGTCTCAACATATTTTACTCAACTCAGATCACTCTAGGATGAATTGAGCAGCAACATCCCATTCTCTCCTTGTGTCTGCAGCAATGCAAAGTGTGCCATCAAGCAGCAAAACCAGAACTACACCATGGAATTTCTCCGAGGACTCCATGAAAACTACTCCGCAGTTCACAGCCAAATCCTTCTGCCAGAACCATTCCCATCTACGCAAAAAATCTATTCCATGGTTCGCCAAGCAGAGATACAAAAAGAACTTAACCTCTGTGTTATTCCAATAGCCGAGATCGTTGTCCTTTAGGCCTCTAAACCACAATCTCAACATCGCTCATCTAAAAAGTGATATTGCCCCTTCTGCGAACATTGTAATTGTCATGGTCACACTTAAGCAACATGTTACCTACTCTACAGTTTTTATGAAAATAACACAAAAATACTGAATTCAGTGACAAACAAACCTTTACATATGCTCCAATCAATCAGTTCACACCTAGACAGTAAAACAAACTTTTGACACTCCTTGCCAAAAACGATTTTGCTAGCGACTTCGTAAATCTTGCAGGTACCGTTCTTTCATGTACAATTTCACCTAGTTGGATCATAGATTCGGGTGCATCTAATCATATTTGTAACTCATATTCTCTATTCTCATCATATATCCCTTTAACAAAGAAAATCTCAGTCCAATTACCCAATGAATCATTTTCCAAGGTTATCCACATTGGTACTGTTGAGTGTTCTCAATCACCCATTTAAAATACTTGTTACTATATCCCATCTTTCAAGTTTAATTTATTGTTTCTCTCTCAAATCATAAATAACAGTTGTGAAATTATTTTTTTCCCTTCATGAGTCATATTTCAGGACCTTTAACAAGGAAGGAGATTGGCTGGGGAAAGCTACAACATGACTTGTTTTACCTAGACGTCACTCACGCATTAGATTGTGTTTTTTCTTATTTGCATTTAAATAAATTTGCTCTTTGGCATTCTCGCCTTAGACACCCTTGTAACACTAGATTAAATTTTTTAGCAATGAAATTTCTCGATATTGTTGCTAATAAAAATTTCATTTGTGATGAATGTCCACAAGCAAAACAATCTTGCAATTTATTTCCATCACGCATTACCTGCTCTACAAATTTTTTTGAGTTAATTCATATTGATATTTGGGGACCTTTTTCAACCTCGTCCTTGAATGGATCACATTTTTTTCTCACAATTGTCGACAATTACTCGTGATGTATTTGGGTTTATTTGATGCATAACAAATCACAAACCTTTGACATGCTAATGAACTTTGTAAATCAAATCCAACGTCAATTCAAGGTCCCCATATAAACTATTAATACTGGTAATGGTGGGGTATTTATTCTCCAAATTCAATGTATGATCCGACAATGGAACAAAATTTCTCTAAACTAAATTCAAACAATGGTTCCACAATAGTGACATCATTCATCAACGAAGTTGTGTACCAACACCATAACAAAATCGTATAGTCGAACGCAAACATTGACATTTATCAACGTAGCTCGAGCATTCCATTTTCAAGAAAACCTCCGCTATCATTTTAGGGCGAGTGTATTCTCACCACCACCTTTTTCATCAATAAAATGCTCACGCCAACTCTACGTTTTAAATCCCTTCATGAGATACTTTTTGGTACAACCCCATCACATATTCTTCACTCTGCATTTTTTATTGTCTATATTTTTCTGAAAATACACAAATTTGATATAAGTGTGATGCTCGTAGAAAACCACACATCTTTATGGGTGTCCTTATGGTAAAAAAGGGTATCGCATATATGATCCCTCCACTCGAAAAATCTATATCTCACGTGATGTCATTTTTCACGAATCTATTTTTCCATATCGCGACATGCCAAAGGCATCTCCCTTGCTGATCTCGCCATCACTTATATTGATGACGAATTCTTTGATACCCCTTCCAACATTTTGTTGCTCAATTAGACATTGACTCTTCTCTTGGTGGCCTTGTCTCGCCACCACAAAAAAAATCTTCATATGTTCCATACACACATCCTCAACGTGATCGACGTCCTCTACCTCACCCAAGTGACTATATCTATGATGTTACATCTCTATAATCTTTTCCATTACATCATTACATCTCTCTCAAACAACTCAGTACTCATCACCGCCCTTTCATTTTCAAGATCCTTGATCAAAACGAGTCTGAGACTTATTCTCAGGCAGACAAGTTTGCCATATGACATGATGCTATGGCAGTTGAATTAAATGGTCTAAAAGCAAACAATACTTGAAAACTATACACCCTACCACCTGGAAAGACATTGAAAGATTGTAAATGAGATAATAAAATTAAGTTCTCTCCTGATGGCTCCATTGATCGCTATAAAGCTTGTTTATATGCCAAAGGATACACTAAACAAGACAATATTGATTACCAGGAGACGCACAAGTCACAAAGCTTGTCACCGTTTGTGTTCTCCTCTCCATTGTATCTATACCTAATTGGTCAATTCACCAACTTGATGAGAATAATGCATTCTTGCAAGGTGACCTTGATGAAGATATCTTCATGCAATTACCACTTGGCTTATCCCATTCCAACGATATTCGAGTTTGTAAATTACAAAAATTTCTTTATGGCCTTACAAGCCTCCCGTCAATGGTTCTCAAAGCTATCATACTCTCCTTTCTTACAATTCTTGACAATTCGCTTCTGTCTACAGTCTTTCCATATATACCTATGACTCTCCCTCTGTCTTTGTTTTGATCTACGTAGATGACATTATCGTCACTAGCAACGATGATTTCCTCATCATAGGATTAAACTTTACCTTGTTGCTCTTTCTTCATCAAAGACCTCAAACCCCTTCATTATTTTCTTGGCATTGAAATTTCACGGTCCAAATCTAGTCTACTCCTCTTTCAATGTAAATATACTCTTGACATCCTTGTTGACTCGAGCGTGCTCGATTGCCGCTCGTCACCATTTCCAATGGATTAAAACCTTAAACTCCACCCTAACATTGGATATCCTCTCTTAGATCCAACCACATATCGTCGATTTATGGATTGCCTACTTTATGTAGTAGTTACTCATCTCGATATTCAGTTTGTCATTAACACACTCAGCCAATTCATGCACAATCCACATTTACCACACCTTGACTTTACTCACAAAGTGTTCTGCTATCTCAAAGGCACAGTTGGTAAAGGCATACTTCTAGCTTTCTGACTTGAGTTCACTAGCACTCGTGGGTTTCTCTGACTCAGACTAGGCTAGTTATCCCATCACTCAACATTCCACAATTGGTTATTTGACCATGCTTGGATCTAGCCTTATCTCATGAAAAATAAAGAAACAACCAACTGTTTCATGCTCTTCCACCAAAGCTGAATATCACTCTCTTGCTGCCCTCACATCTGAATTGTAGTAGGTTCATTCACTCATGAATCTTGGCTTTCCACCTTGCCAGCTAATCGTCGTTCATTGTGACAACTAGGTTGCTCTTCACATAGCCAACATTTCAGTGTTTCATGAATGCACCAAGCTTATTGAGATAGAATGCCACTTCATTCGTGAAAAAAATTCTTTTCGACCTCATCTCTTCGTCCTACTTATGTTCATTAGACCAACTTGCTCACATCTTCACCAAACCACTTGATCAAAACAATTTAAATCGCCTGTTGCCCAAGTTGAGCATGGTCGATATCTCCGATCCAGCTCCAACTTGAGGTGGAAGGGGTGTTGAACAACTGACACGGAACCAAGTTGTTTATTTTGTTGTAACCCAATATTTGTTATCTTTTATTTTCTGCTCACTATAACTTTCTATTTGTAACTTCTTTTCCTATTCTTTTGCTTTTCACATTTTAAATCAGTTGTACAATATGCCTATATGTCCACTATAATTCATCAATGAAAACACAAGTGATATTTTTCAATTTCTTTCTTTTTATTTTTGACAATTTAATACCCTTTATCCTCTAATAGAGAAGAGAGGTTGAAAGAAAACAATCACACCATTTCACCATTCCTTCTGGGTTTGTCTTCTCAATTTTGATTTCTTTTCATTTTCATACTCGGGATGATAGAGAGTGGTCGGTGGTCGATTGTCCATGTTACCCAGTTTGCTATAAATAAACTGGGTTAGGATTTAATTGACCAGTGATTGGTGGGAGAATAGCTTCATTACTCTTTTTTGTTGTTTAAATGGTTGTCAGAAAGAAACAAAAAGAGAAAGGAGAGGGAAATAGAATGCAAACGATGAAGAGTGTCACACCCCCTTCCAGAATACCTACTAGCTTAGACCGAAAGATGGTGTGAAGCTGACAGACAATGCTTTTCTCTACCTATAACTATCGACCCTACTGAAAACTTTAATGAGATAAACTTGCTAATCTAGTATATAAACTATTGTACATGCAACGTAACACAACGAATCCTATTCTAATCATATACATACATGAAGTGTAGCCCAAAAATAACTGATTTCACGAGTAAACCTGGTGACACCTTAATCAAAACATAACCAACAAAGATTTATACAGCCGCAACTCCTATAATACTTACATAAAATGTAGAGTATCTATATCATACTAAGATATAAACATCATAACACAACAGACTCTATGTACAACTCTAACCCCGTACTGGCAATCGATATCAGAGCTTCAGCAGACTGAGGCAGTCTATCAGACACTGGGAACTCGATCTCTACCTGGAAAGAGGGTAAAACATTTTGGAAGGGGTAAGCTATAAAGCTCAGTGAGTGACTCAGTTTAAAACTAGAAATTTATAGGTAAGAGCGCGTGAAAGCTTACACATATAAATCTGTTTATACAAGTCGTAAACATAGACATATAATAGTAAGAATAACTTCCTTAAATACTCAATATATACTTCATTAAAATCTAGTAAGGCATATCAAGTATATCAAAATATTTTAACTAACATGGCAAATCTACATTGTGTAGGGCACACCCAATACAACAACGTTTACAAGCTCTACGATGTAGTGGAGCCCACCCAACACTCCTATCGTCTTTGTCGTAGTAGGACCCGCCCAACACTCACGACAACATCGTTGTTATGGAGTACACTCAACGTCAACAAAGGAATTAACCTGTGTGCATACGGTACCATATAGCCTCAGGCTCAATACCTCAGTCATGTAGTTAATAGAAACATTAGAAAAATCATAGGAAAATATTAAAATATGCCAGCTATTTTTATCTTTCGTAAAGCTCAAGCTTACTTAGATTGTTCGTGAAAAACTGTAGTTCTTAAAACAAAACTTGGTAACTCATGCTTTGTTTGAAACACAATGGTTTAAATACTTTCCAGACATTCGTTAATCACGTGCTATCATAAATTTTCATTAAGAAATCTAGTCTCGAAACTCATACTTGTAAATAATCATATAATTCAAATGATTTCAAAGCTTGTAAATAAACATGTAGATGAGTCAATCATACTTAATAATTAGGAGAAAATAAAAAAAAATATTTTCAAAACTGGTTTTGGCACTCACAGTCTTAAGACTAGTTTCCCGATTTGTAAATCCAACCTATTTCCTCTTGGCCTGTCAAACAACCATAACCGAGTATTAAAAACAAACACATTGCTAAAGAAGTCTATCCTTAAAAAAAATAATCCATACTCTACATATTTCTCAGAATTTTCCAGATTCACAGCACACAATTCAAATATTCACGACTCTTTCAATACTTGACCAAAATGAGATTTCTTTATGTCAAAATCTTCATTTTGAGGTCCTTTAAAACTTACCTCAAGACATCTAAATCTGATTCCCTGTGTATAATATTAGATAGCCCTCGAAACTGAACCACTCCAACAATTGCGTATACAACGACCCCTTTAACTTGTCCCTACAATTTAACTTATTTTTAGTCATTTTTGGTTCATGGTTTCTTCAGAAAAGTTGTATTAAATTGAATAATCTTTCCAACCATACTAAATAGACATCCTAACTCCATCGATACATCCTGAAATACAGAAAAAACCCAGAGATCTTCTGAATTCACGAGAAAACCACATGCCCTGTTTTCTTTGTCAAAATTCACCAAATGAACATCAGAATTTGCCCAAGCTTTATTCATAACAATTTGTTTAAAAATGAATTATATTTTAGTAAATTTAAATCTCACCTCTTAATTCTATTTGTGTAGCTTGGAATGAATAAAAAACCAGAGATGTGCTTAGTGAACTGTAGAGAAGTTAATCTTGCAAACTCCTTATGTTATTCAACTAACACTTCTTGAGCTTCTTCTTCTTCCTCTCTCATCATTATTCCATTTGAAGTCTCTCTGAAATTTGGTACAGAAATGGTGAAGAAAGGAATGAAACAAGATTGGCGGTGGATGGGTTTATAACATGACAAATTGCACCTCTTTTCTCCTTCCTCCTTTCTTTTCTTTTGTCTTTATTTTACTTAATAAAACCAATAAATGTTATACACACACACACACACACACACTTAATTTCGATTTTTCTTTTATTCCTTTCACATAAAAAGAATAAAATAAAATAAAATAGACCAAGAAAGTATCGGGTTTACAAAGAGATGAGAAGAAAAAAGGGACAGTTGAGAAAGAGAGGGACAACTGAAAGAGAATGATTTTTTTGTGTGACGGTAGAGAGAGATAAAATTGGAAGAAAGGTATAGAAGGGAAGATGAAGCCCTCTTTTTTTTAATTATTTTTATTGAAAAATAAGGGATAAAGCATGGATTTTATGGGTCATTTTGAAAAATGAAAAAACCATTTTTTTAGCAATGGCAATTTTTGCACGTGCATGATATTTTATAAAATACTCACATTTCCTACTGTAAGTACTTTGTCTCTACAGTGTAAATCTGTGTTATGCATTTATGAGCCTGTAATTATTTTTGACTATTTTCGACGTGGTAGAGATATAACAACTCATATAATAACATCTTCCTAATATCTTGGGACCCAACCAATTGATTCAACATTTTAACAACTTTATTCAATTTTACTAATTTCAAAATAACCAAATTATTAATTTTCAATTGGGAGAATCTCAACTATTGATTTTATTTCAAAATAACATTAATTTGTTGAATTTCAAAATTTCCAAATTATTATTTTTCAATTTGGAGAATCTGAACAATTGATTTTATATCAAAATAACAATCGTTGGTTGAATCTCAAAATAACCTGTTAGAAAATTTGTGGGTCCGTCTTCGAAAGTCTACAAAATATTTGTTCGATTTTTTACTTCAAAGAAGACCTCGGTATTCTGGAAGACTTGAAACACATATTTTATTAAAAGATTTTCTATGAAGAATATATTGAATTTAAAAGATATTCTTTTAATTAGAAGTTTATCTCAAGATATTATTTTAAAGAAAGATTTGGTGGATCCAAATTTCGTCTTCCCTTCTTTCATGGCATTTGGCTGAATCTTGGGTTTCTATATATTTCCCATTGGTTGGCTTGTTAGTGTGTCCATGAATGGAATTACGACTTGTAACTTTGTGAAGCAATTAACAACAAGTAAATCAGATTAAAGTTAATTAATTGTTGTCTCCATTTTTGGAAGAAAAGTCTTACGACTTAATTATGAAGATCAAGCTTTCAGTAGTATGAAGATACACAAAACCTTAATTACATGATTGATGAGAAACATGATTACGGGGGAGATCTTTACTTACAAAATCTTAATTTGCCGACTGATGAGATACATCATTAAAGGGGAGATTTTAATCTAAGTTATCTTTGAAATATATTAGTGGTATATTTACTTGCAGTAAAGTTGTATCACTCAAGTACAGGGTAAAGAATATGTGTTTAACCTCTGTACTTAAGATTGTAAAGTTGAAATTATGATTCATATCTCAAAGTAATAAAATCTCTTATCTCGAGTCAAGGACCCTCTAGACGTAGATGTTGTGTCATCAAACTGGGTTAATAATGTCTTGTGCTCCTACTATCTTTACTTATTGCACCATTTGCTGTATCTTTTGTTATTAACTAAGGGATCTTCTTAAAGTACAATTGTTACCATTTATGTTGTTTTATCATTTGGTATCAGAGCAGGTTATTTGCATTCAATGGATTATGTGCATTAAGGAAAATCAACAATAAGACCCCCAATTCTAAATGGGGGCAAACTACGCATACAGAAAAGCAAGAATGATAGTGTTTCTAAAATCTATTGACAGTAAGTGTTGGAAAGTTGTAATAACAAGATGGGAACATCCATCTACTAAAAATGATGTTGGAAAAGTCACCCTGAAACCAAAGATCTATTAGTTGAAAGAAGAGAATGAAGCATCTCTTGGAGACTCTCGAGCACTAAATGTCATGTTTAATAGTGTTGACCATAATGTATTTAAACTTATCAATATCTGTATATCGGCCAAAGAAGCATGGAATATTCTGGAGTTTGCTTATGAAGGGGCTTCCAAAGTTAAAATATTAAGGCTTCAGATCTTATTCTCAAAATTTAAAGCTCTCAAGATGGCTGAAAATGAAACGATTGTAGAATTTAATGTTCGTGTACTGGATTTGGCAAACGAATTTTTTACACTTGGCGAAAAGATTTTTGATACAAAATTGGTAAGAAAAGTTTTGAGATCTCTTACTGAAATGATATGTTCAAGTTACGTTATGATTTCATGATTGAAGAAAATGTTTCAAAACTTTCAAGGAAATACTTCATGTTTCAAATATTTTTATCCATGCCCGAATATTTTATGAAACCTATTGTATCTATGTTGTTAACTTCATACTATGGTAGGGTTGGTGAACCTATAGTTTATAGGCCATCAAGAAGGATATATTTTTAGGGCTTAAAGGAGGAGGGTTGGCTACCCATCGAGTGTTCCGTCTTCAGACGAAGGGATAAATACTGCTCGTGGCCGTGGGGTACTGTCTTCGAAAAGCTATCATATGTTTCAAGTTTCATGTTATGACCATTTACTGATAAATGTATTTAAGCTTTGATTTTATACTAAAATGTTTATGAAAACCTGTTTTATAAAACTCTTGCTCACTAAGTCTTTCGAATGACTCTTTTAAAATGTTTTCTCATTTTTCAGGTACAAATTATGGATCTTCGCACGCTGAACATACTACAGCCAGACCAACTCTGTTTTGTTTCATGAAACGATTCATTTTACTCTAAAGCATTAATGTGTTTATTCAAGTGTTTAAACTTTTATGATTAATATATTTTCACTTGGTATCTTTAAAAAGAAATTTCAAATGAATTACTATAGTTTTAAGTATAATTTAAATGTTTATGTTAATAAAAGTCTTACATTGTTTTAAAAGTTTTGCAAGTGTTTTTGTCATGTGTCAGTTGAAGTTATTTCAGAGGCAAACGACTTCGACTAACATCACGCCACGTCCTGGACCAAGCAAGCAGGTGCTCAGGGCGAGGTGTGGCACTTTCTCTTTTCCTTTCACTATGTGTTTTATGTTATGTGAACACATAACATGAAATAGTGTTAGGCTTTCAAAAGTTTTCGAATACATAAAGAAATACCACCATCCCCTATGCCATATTGTGACACATCGAGGATAGTGTAAACCAAGACCGACATTTAACTAGCGTTGGAGAAAATTAAACATTAAAACTTATTATTCAATTTTCCCCAACATGGTCAATGTAGACATCGAGGATGTTGGAACCAACCCTAACGTGCTTATAGAAACGTTAGAGAAGATTGAACTATTAAATAATTATTTTGACTTCTCCCCGATGTTTCTCTCCATTACGTTGGGGAAATTTGGCCAATTAAATAATTATTTTTACTTTCTCCGACGTTTCTCTCCATAGCGTCGAGGAAAGTGAAACACTTAAATAAATATTTTTCTTTTCCCAATGTTTTTTCTTGTCGTAGAGGAACTCTTGTTAACAAATATAAAAAAAATTAAAATGGTAAAGTTGTCCTGATGTATAAATGTAAATGTCGAGCATACTCCCCTCAATCGACGCTTGCAAAGAAGCATTGAGAATGGTGCGTCATTCTCAACGCTTTGTTTCCTGACATCCCTTGCGGCGTCGAGAGTTCTTCGATTTCTTGCAATGCTTGAAGTACCCATCCTTAAGAAGCCGTGTCTGGATAAATGGAAAGGAATAACGTGTATTGCTACACGATAAGGTGAGTAGGTCAGACGTTGAGATCGGAGAAAGGGAGCAGTTGTTAAGCGTGGATGACCTTAATATGAGGTGCTAAGAATGTTAGTTGGGCAACCTAAGAGGAGGTGCTACCCTTACACCTCCAGGTACTTCTCCTACAGAGATCAACATTGGTGGTGAAAAGCAAGAAAGAAGAGGATGATGAGAAGCCAACTCCGGTCTTAGAAAGTAAAAGAGTCGAAAAGTCAAGCGAAAGATAAGGTCTTACACATTTAAGTAATCCAGGCAGTAAGCAAGGAAGGGTATATGTACTAGACAAGTGGCAATCAAGTATCAGCGCCAAGAGAGTTCAAGAGTAGTAATTGTAATGCCTAAACTTTTAAAATCAGTTAAGATAATAAAGAGAAGAAGTTATCTTATTTCGCAGCATTGTTATTATTATTTGAACTGTATTACCTATAAACTAAAGTTGGTTGGTAGTGTGAAAAGAGTACTAAGCGATGGAGCAAAGTCTTAACTTGTAACTTTTTTGCTGAATTAAGGAAGTTTAAGTTTGAGGTAAGGACTTCTCGAGAAGGACAAGTTAAGTAGGATGCTCTGCTTACTATGCGTTTAACGCATTACCTCACAAGAAGAACACAATAAAGGTCTAGGCAGAACACCTCCACTTAGTCACTAGAAGCGACTTTGGAGTAGGGAGTGACAAATTAAGCATAAAATTTCTTGAGAAATTTATCGTTGATTGGATCAATTCTTAATCCATCTTGATCAAAGATTTTGTATGTGTCACACTCCATCCCGGAGCATCTTCTCCTAGGCCTAAGATATGGCATGAAGTCAACTGATATTCCTCCCCTCCAAACAACACCAGTTAACTCTTTACCCTTAAATCTTTAATTGAAAACACAAGCGAAAGCTAACAAACAAACTTAAACACAACTAAAGAAAGTCTTTCTAACTACACAAACTTTAAATAAGTTTTACACAGACATTTAAAGACAACCCAAAATACATCGAAACAGACTTTAACTCCAACCCTTTAATAACTAAAATCAAATTAGCCTAGTAGCAGTAAGTTCAGCACCCCAAACAGAACAATCTATACAGAAAAAGTCAAAAACATTTTAAAGAGTGTGAGCTAAACGAGCCCATGAGTGATAGGCTTTTAAATAACATTTCATGAACCTTTTAAAGATAGTAACTTTATTCATAAACATTTTTAAAGAGTAACATAATTCATAAAGAGTAATTCAAATTATTTTTAAACAGTAACTCATAAACCTTTTAAACAATAAACATCATGTTAACATAAATACTTTAACTTTGGCAAACGTTTATAAATAGTAAACCAAATCCTTACTTTTCTTAAACATAAACAATAATATCAACACTTTAACTTGATTAACATTTAAGAAATATCTAGTTAAATCCTTATTTTTCTTCTTCGAATCCCAAGAACCAACTTGTATGAGGTGGTAGATGATAACTTGTAGAAATACAAGTTATTGCCTTTTAAATAGAATAATGGGACCAAAATGCATAGAAAAAGTGTGAAAACGCATAACTTATGTTGTAAATTCACAAATATTTTGAGTGTCTTAACACGGGTTATGAAAAAATGAAGAAGTTAGCAAATCGCAGAGGAACTCGCTGGAGACTACTTGAGAAGACTCTATCAGTAGGCTATAAGAGGTTTGCTAGAAGACAAACATGGTAGATGAAGTTGATATGAACTGAAAACAGATAACTTTTGATGCAGACATGCTCAGAAGATTAGATTTTTTGCCTAAATCTTCCTATAAAAAGGACTTAATCACCATCAAGAAAAAAGGGGCTCAAATAGGTCACAAAATGCTTGCATGAGCCAAAACATTGCCCAAATGGGCCAAATTCTAAAGAGTTTGTGGAAAGGCAGTCTTTCCACCGTCTATAAAGCACTTCTTTCTCCTCTCCAACTAGTCAATGAGTTAAAGCTTGAGGTTGGATTGGTTATTGGTTCGTTTGAGTGCTTAGTTAATTCACTCGAACTCAATATGTGAACTGTGTTGAGTTTATATTTTGGTCTAAATGATACGTCACTAAGCATGTTCACTACATGCGATATGCTTACTCTGTCTCTCTATATCGCGTAGTAACTAAGTCCTCGTTGAGTAGAAGTTTCCATTGCTTGCCTAAGTGCAAATGAAACAGTACGTTTACCTGGATGATTCAGGATCGAACACAGAGAACTGATTCAAGAGTTTAGTTCTAGGAATTACTTATCATCTAGGGGGCATAAAAGAATTAAAGAATAACAAATGTAAAGAATGTGAGTCTAAGCTAAACTACTAACTCAGCCTAGAGAATCTGTAAAGAGGGAATAAGATGGTGAAATGGTAATGCAAACTAACTTGTATGCAAGAAGTGAGTGAAGGAATGTTTATGCATTATCATGCAATTAAGTAATGTGATAACCTTGATCCGATATAACTTACTCAACCATGCTTATGATTAAGGTGTGCTTCTCTCGAAGTTATTATACGCTATACATGGTCACCTCTCGGGATCCACATGACTAAGTATGATTAGATAGGTATATCTAGAAGACATCACTTATAAATAGATAGGACTTCGCAATTAAGGACAACAACCTCTCGGCACCTAGTGTCCACACTTGTTCACCTTTCGAGATACGAATGCTAGAAGTGATCTCGTAAAAAAAGGTAAAACTGTTCCTTGCACGCGTTAGTCTTGTCCTTGCTACTTACCCTCTCAGGTAGTTAGTAGCTTACACTAGCCAAGCAATAAGAGTAACTCAACTAACGCAATAAGACTTATAAGCAAAACTTTTTATCAAGAACTTATCACCAACCTAAACTATAAATAACACATTGACTGATGGAGAGTGAAGACATGATGGATTGAAAATGTATAATAATACAATATATTAAAGAATGTAGGTCTTAAAAAATTGTACAATATGAACACATATATTATAGAGAAATAAAAAAAGTGGAAGACAGAGAAGATGGAAAATATTACAAGTTAGGGGAAATGGGAAATATGAAATTCTCTCCACTTGAAAGTTAAGCTCTCACTTTGTAAATTGACCGGAGAAGAAGAGAATGGTCTTTATAGGTGGAGGAAAGGCTACTCCTTCCAGTGCAGATTCATGCTCAGAGGTCAAAATTAGTCAAGACAAACAAAATGGTAAAAAGTCAAAATATGACTTGAAAAAGTCAAAGTTTGACTTTGACTTGAAAGGTGAAATGACCATATTGCCCTTAGACTACGTTAGTGGAAAAGTCCAACATTTTGTTGGAAAATCCCACTAACACTTAGTGGGATAACTGGCTGCATAAAATGTAGACACCTAGCCCACTAAGTTCCACTAATTGTTAGTGGAATATTTGGTGTTGAGTTTTGGCCAACTAATTACATGTAATTTTGCATGTAATTAAGTTACAAATAGGCCATTTTCATAATTAAAAAGACTTTTGTCTTTTCTAGTAATTTTGAAAATTACAAAATTATTTTTCTCTAAAAATCTCAACCAAACTTCTATCTTTCAATTTTCATATATCTCCCTTAGTTCCTTCACCTAATCGGGTCCTGCAACCCGATTCTAAGTATAAAGTTTAGCGAGTTAACTCTAGTGGTGGTTCGGGTTCGTGTTTGTGAGAAGATATCGAGGAATCAGGAAGCTTCAATGGCAAGTTTTCTTCTAACCCTATTTTTTATTTAATTAGGGTAGTTTATTCATGTTAATCTCTAAATTTGTTTAGAATGCATTTAGAGTAAGTTTCTATCATTTTTCCGCTGCTTTTGTATGCTTTCTATCACATTCCATAACAATAATACATTGAAATACAATAAATATCCTTTAGACCATAAACACTTTACATATAAGTCTCTTTTAGAAATCATTTGAATTGAAATCATTAGTTCAAATCATCAAAAAATGTAAAAGGAAGCTGGAAATCACTTTAAAACTTTAAGGAAAAACACTCACCACTTTTAAGAACTAAACCTGAACTCCTTCTCTTCTTTCTCTTCTCACGTAGCAATGCAGCACCACTTCAGTCCTTTAACTTTTCTCTTCAAAATCTCAAAATAACACATGGCTAATGGTTTGGCCTTAAAACTCTGTTTATACTACTCTCAAAAGAGCTTAGTCACCCTCAAACTCTTGTCTGCTTGCCAGCTCTCCTTCTTAGTAATGCATGTGTAAGCTTAAGGTTTAACCTAAACATGTTTAACTAACACTACATGTGGTCTATTAACACACTTGAGAAATTTCTGAGAAGTCTTCTTGTTTCTTCTCGCCAAGCTCCATTTCGTGAAAAACTCTAATTGCCTAACCTTTCAAAAGTCTTCTCACATAACCTTTCTTGTGGACCAACCAACCTTTTCTCGCATATTGTCCCTTTCATGTAGTTACACTTATACTTCAAAAGTCTTCCTCATGAACTACCTTAAACATCAATTTCTTACCACATAACTCCATTCCAGAACGCCTGTTTTACTCAAAATACCTAAATTAGGACACTTAGTCAAAATTTTACTTCTTAACTCTTTAATTTAGGTGCAGGTCCTACAACAATAATAACAAATACTTAAAACAGCTAGTGAAGTTGAAGGTTAGAAATGCATACTTGTGGTGCTCTGTTATTTTATATACATTGTTGAGGATGTATCACTATGGGAGGCATTTCTCTTCCTGTGATAGGGTTCGTAAACTCGATGCCCCTAATCATCGTACTTTCTGCACGAACACTTCAAATACATCAATTACCTTGTCATCCAGAATGCTATCATCATTTTTTTCATCTCTAGTAAATCGAGTCTCGGTCCCACTTAGATATCTCAAACAAAAAGTCCATGATTCATTCATCACATACGCTTCTACAATAGACCCCTCAGGACGTGTTTGTTCTGAACAAATTGTTTTAACATGTGCCGCCACATGCCCGAGAAGACACAGAGTGGCCGACGTTCTCAAAAGAGTTGGTTCTAAAATAAAATAGGAATTGCCACCAATCTTTTTTATAGTGTGATTGGACACCAAAATAAAGTAAACAATTTTCAAAAAATATAGTCTGTGAAAAATAGAGTTGATTTCGGGAGTCATTTGTGTATGAGAAAGATATTAACACCCCACAACACTCATTTAAAAAAAATGGTGGTCATATTTCAAATCTTGAATTGAAAATATACTTTAATTTATTTTAAAACTAATGTCTTATTTTACCCCTCATTACTCAAATATTTAAAGCAATGATCTCATAAAATAAGTGGAGAGCATTCTATCAATTAGACAACATTGAAGAAAATTTTCTTACCTCAAGAAATCGAGAAATTAATACAATTTCTCAAAATCAGTCATAGGAATAGCCTTCTAATAAAGAGATTTTTTTAATTTAAGGAAAATGGTATAAGTTATTAAAAAAATATTGATTAGGAAACCTTATGAAATCACATATTAAATTTTGAAGGTTTTGAAAAGCATAAAAAAAGTATAACATTAGAGACAAATTTGCTAAATAACTAAAAAAGAGTCTTTATTTTAAAACATGGAGAATTTTAAATTGGAAGGATTTTAAATTATTGAAAGTTTTTTAATACAAAGAGTTTTACATTTAAGTACATATAATAATAATTATTACGATAGTAATGTGCATAAGTAAAAAAAAAACATAATAACAATGAAAAAAACAAGGAAAGAAAAAAAAAGAGAAAGAATGAATAAAGAAAGAAAAAAAGAAAGTAAAAATAAAATGAAATAAAATAAACACACGCGTGGAACAACTAATAAAATAGTTTTATTTTCTCATGGGATTATGTTGTTTAGGATAACAAAAAATAAAGATAAAGAAACTAAAGTAATAAAATGAAAAAAAAAATAAAAATCCATCTTTTGCAAAAATTTTCTTCAAATAATATTTTTTTCATTCATAGAGATTCTAAAAAAATTTCTACTGACTCTCTCTAAAGAATTTTTCTCCCCCAGACTCTCTCTCAAGAAATTTTCTTTCTCATAGGCTCCCTCTAAAAAAAATTCTCCTCTTTTTCCAAACGACTAAAAGTTTCTATTTATAAACTGGGGGTGTACCCTAAATTAAAAAAAATTAGTAAGAATAAATTTAGAATTAGATATTATGTGAATAAATAAGTTTGATTTTTTCCTAAAATAATAGAAATTAGATATTATGAGATTTTGTAAAAAAAAATGATTTCTTTTTCTTTTTTCCTAAAATGAGTAGAAATAAGTTAAATGTGATATTAAAAGATTTTATTTAAAACAAATTAATTTCTTTTTTTTTTTCTAAAATAGTAGAAATAAGTTAAATGTGATATTAAAAATTTTATATAAAATAAATTGATTTGTTTTTTTAAAATGATAAATATGCTCATTAAAGAAATTTTTTTAAAACGATTATTATAAGAAAAAATAAAATATTAGTCATTATTCTTTTTTAAAGAATATAATAAAAAATGTTGAATAAAATTAGGTGGCTAGAACATGCATAGACTTCTTTTAATGGGATACATCCAACTGTAAGAGACCGGACCAGCAACTTTTGTTTCATATGGTAAATGAACGACAAGGTGTATCATCACGTCAAATAAGGCAGGTAGGAGTATTATTTCCAATTTGAAAAGTACTATTATGATACTTATTGCAATCGATCCAAATCACTTATTCTTATCAATCATGAAAAAAATTACACAATTTAGTTACAACAATGTACACATTTTTCGGTAAATATGCTCAAACACTAATAAGGAGAAGTCAATGCAGCAAAACATGACAGTCATGTATTTTAAGACCTGATATTTTTTCGTCTCTTTTATTCATACATCGTGAAATATTATAAATGAATTCATCAAAAAACTTAACTGATTTCAGGTACTTGCAAAACGTAACTCGCTGCTGCTAGTCAAATGTAACTTGTATGTGGCTTCACCAATCTGTTACCGACTTCTATCAAATGTAAATCCTTTACTATTTTCAAATCTTGTAGGTCAAACCAAGCATTCGTTTTATTTTTTATTTTTCTTTCAATATTTAACAACGTACCAATCAAGTTGCCACAAACATTCTTTTTAATATGCATTACATCAAGTTTATGATGTAGTAGTATTCTCGACCAGTAAGGAAGTTTGAAAAAGATACTTTTGTTAGTCCAATTGTGAGCTCTCTTTCTTTTCCTATCTTTTAGTGAAAGATGTTTACTGAAAAGTTAAAACTCCAACAAATCTAGTTGTTCAAAGATTTCATGTCTTTTTGTTACCACTAGAAGAGCCATACGCTCTACCTTTTCATTGTGTAGGTTACTTCTACGCCAACCGTGGTTCTCTAGAATATAGCATCGATATCTCATGAAAGATATTTTTCTTCTTATCTCAAATGGCGATCTATCTCTCATGCATGTGAGACATGCATGATACTCTTTCCTACTTTACCTGGATAAGTCACCATACGCTGAAAAGTCATTAATTGTCCACACAAAGGTTGCATACAACTAAAAAAGAACTGATCAGTAAGAGAATCATGCATACGCATACCAAAAGTTGATAACTCCTTCAATTCCTCAATCAATGGTTAAAGGTAAACATCAATTTTCCTACCAAGAGATCTTGGATCGAGTATGAGCAATGACATGAAAAAGTATAACTCTTTCATGCATTTTCAAGGTGACGAATTATAAGGAATTACACTACAGGCCACATACTTTACGAAGTACTCGGATTTCTAAACGAATTAAACTCATCTAAAGCTAATTGCAAACAAATATTTCGTGAATTTAAAGCGCAGTAAGAAAGTTCACAATCAAAATGCATTCATCCCTCTGC
Organism: Cucumis variabilis; assembly: GCA_037974545.1. Lineage (NCBI taxonomy): Eukaryota > Viridiplantae > Streptophyta > Magnoliopsida > Cucurbitales > Cucurbitaceae > Cucumis > Cucumis variabilis. The sequence goes on along the minus strand of JBBPDI010000015.1, from coordinate 8,000,907 downwards.
ATCAGTTGGATGTTTCAATACATCCTTTGTTTCAACTTGTTTATCTTTACGCTGTCTCATGTTAGATGAGCCTTCTTGCAATACAAACAAATGTTGTAATCTCGATATCAACAAAAAATGGGGCAATACCTTGTGCATAATTTTTTTCCTTTGTTAGGACTAGCCTTGTACCGAGACTCACCACAAGTTAGACAATGTTGCAAATTGTCAAACTCCTTCCAATACAATACACGATTGTGCTTACACCCATGAATGGTCTCGTATCCCAAGCCCAAGTCAAGCGATTTTCATTTAGCTTCGTAGAATGAACTAAGGATAGTAGTACTATGGAATGGAAATGTTGCTTTTAACAATTCTAATAATATGTTGAAGGACATGTTACTCCAACCGCTGAGAACCTTAACATGCATCAACTTAATCAAAAAGTTCAGGGAGGAAAATTCTGAACAACTGGGATATAACTAACTACATGCTTTATTCAATAATTCCTGAAATATTTTTGTTGTCTCTTCTTCTACATGAATGTTAACATCTCATTCTCCCAACCTTCCTTTATTTTTTCTTCATGTTCAATCGAAGCTTATAAATCATTAAGCATACCCAACATTTCATCTTCTTCATGAAGATGTTACTACTAATTCCTTCATTATAAGGGCTACTACTAGTTTCTTCATCAAAGTTTTCTAGACCTACAATTGGCTCTCCATGATTCACCCAATTTGTCTAGGAGTAGGATATTCCAACAGTTAATAGATGTCACTCTAAACCCTCTAATGACTCCCAAATTGAGTTTACACATCTCTTGCATGGACACATTATACTTCTATAATCATCAGCGTGAAACTTGACAACCTCTAAAAAATTGGTACACTCCTTCCTCTTAAATGCTTAACTTACTCCATGAATAAGTTATGTCCAATCTTCCAGCTTTTTCACTAAAGTTAAGTTTAAACTACATAGACTCCCATAACTGCAAGATAGACATACGAAATCAACTACAAATTATTTTAAATGCTTACAAGTTACTTAACACTTCCAACAAACTACTAACAAATAAAATACTAAGTTTGAACTAAAGGTTATCATAATTGCAGGATAGCAAGAAAAATTTTTAAATCCAATATAGATCCCTCCTAAAATATATGGGGGGGGG
>JBBPDI010000015.1:7944850-7955934 GCA_037974545.1 Cucumis variabilis | reverse complement strand
TATAACATCAGTCACAACCACCACATCTCATTATGCATTTTCAGCTACTATTAATACATAATCACAAAATACATGCAGCTCTTAAAATTTAATTTGAAGGTCCAGTAGTAGAGTCTCTTACCTCAAGATTAACTAAAAGTTTATTCCTAGCTAACCGTCACAATTTTTCCAACAAAATAATCCTAAACAATAAGAGGAAAAATCAATAACTTAATCAATAAATTTAACAGTTGGTTTTCTAGCCAAAAAATCCTCTTAAATCAACTTACCCAAAGTTGAGATCCAATTCAACTTTAATGGAAAAATGCACAGATTAATTTCTCCAATTTAGGCAATTGAACCTTAAAGAAAAAATAATCCAACTTAATCCCAAAAATTAATTTTGTTAGACCAAAAATTTAATATTTGATGGGCATACCTAAAACCCAATCAAAAGCTTACCAAAAATTACAAAGTGGCACAAATGGCTAAATGGCTTAAGAAAAGAGGGGCAACAACTATGCTAGGAAAGGGATTGGCTCACATACAAGGGGATGGCTTCATAGCTCAAAGACATATATCTGCTCGGACTGGTGGCATGCAAAAGTAGAGGCGCTCAACCAGAAGGAAACATAGACTTAGTCCAGCGGCTGGATGTAAACGACGGAGATGACTACGCGAATAGAGAAGAAGCACAAACAAAGAGGTGAACCCACAAGGCTTGCGACTTAGAGTTGACGGAAGCTTCATGTGGCTTCATCAGAGCAGACAGAGACGGACGTCGATGAAGAGTGTGATGGCAACTTCTAGGCAGTAGTGCTAAGGTAAAAACAACGGCGAAGAAGAGATGAAGAGGATTAATTCTAATTTCTTTTTCTTTTTCTTTTAACACATACAAACCGAGAAACCTTTATTACTAAATTTCTTTTTTCTTTTCCTTTTTCAACTTAAATAAATCAAATCATCTCTCCTCAATTAATTCCCTTTCAAATCATCTTTTTATCTTGCTTACAAAATAAATATATTTTCTTTAAATAATTATATTTTCTTTCACCATATATATATAAATTAAATTGGAGGAGAGAATTTTTTTAGAGATTTGATATTTAAATTTAGGTTAAGTTGAATATATGATATTGAATTTGGTAATTTATTAATTAAAGAATTAATTATTTATTTAATTCAGGAGAGTATTCAAAATGAAAAAATTGATCAAATACTTACAAAATGTAACAGAATTTTAGATACTATCAATGATTAACATTGATAGACACTGATAGAAGTCTATCGATGCATATTAATGTCTATCTATGTTTACCAGTGTCTATCATTAATAAAGAGGGCATTTTTAAAAATAGCAAAATAAATTAAATCATTTAGAAGCTACAGCAAAATTTTGGATTCTATCATTGATAGTCTTCTATCATTATAGCATATCAATGACTAGTAGTGATAGACTGTGCTATAGGTTGTAAGTATTTTGTAAAATTTGCTATTTTTTAAAATCCCCTTAATAAAATCTAAACTTTTGCTATATTTTTGTAAATAATTTTGTTCATTTTTCTAAATTTGAAAATGCCCCTTTAAATTTACAAGAAATTGTAAAAAATGGCAAAATATACAAAATGTTTAGGCTAATTTTCATAAATATAACAAAATACCAAAATATTTACGGCCCCATGTAACAAAAACGAAAAGCTCATGAAGTTGGTAAAATATTTTCATAAATTTCAGATTTTTTCTTGATATTTTGAACGATTCGTCACTTCTTTTTCTTCTTCTTTGCAATTTATTTATTCTCTTCCAGATTTCTTCGCTTTCTTCTTCTTTCTCTTTTGTTGTTCCAACTCCTCTTCTAGAATATCAAGATCATTTAAATATCACTTTGATATGATCTAAACAATCGCTTACCTAGTCAACACGATCAACACAGTCATTTAGCATTGACAAGACGATTGTTTATATTTGAAATTCTTTTTGCATCGTTTAAAAAGAAGTACACTATCGTGTGGTTATAATTTAAACGATCGCTTACCATAGTCAACATGCTCGTTTAGCTTGATCAACACGATCGTTTAGATTTGAAGTCCTTTTTCCATTGTTTAAAAAAACTACTCAATCATGTGGATATGATTTACGATCGCTTACCATAGTCAACAAGATTGTTTATCATGGTCAGCATGATCGTTTAGATTTGAAGCCTCTTTCCCATCGTTTAAATAAAATTACATGATCGTGTGAATATGATATAAACGATTGCTTATCTTAGTCAACATGATCGTTTAACGTGGTCAACACCATTGTTTAGATTTGAATCATTTTTCCATCATTGAAAAAAAACTACATGATCGTGTTGATACTACCTACACGATTGCATTTCATAATCGTTTAGAAGAAGAATTCATGCGAGCGTGTCACCGATTAGTCGCGTGTTGACTGGAGCATTTTTTGTATTTTCCATTATGGGCCTATGGACCTTTTTCGTTTTTTAAAATTTCTCTATTCACTATAAATATTTTGTTGATTTTTTATATTTTTTAAAAACCTCAAGTATTTAGTCCTTATGGCAAAATCAAGTGTAATAAATTTTTGTCCTTAATGGTTTTTTTTTCCATAAAGTGTAAGTAGTTTGTATTTTTTATTATTATCGAAAAAAGCCCTTAATTTAATATGAATTTATTTTAATTAAATTAATGAAAAAATAAAAAAATAAATGAATTGACAAAAAAAGTATTTACATTTCATAGAAAAATCAAGTGTGATGAATTTTATCATTTAGTGATTTTTTTTTCTATGAAGAGTAAATAATTAGTTTTTTTTAAAAAAAAATCTCTAAATTAATTAAATTAAAACTATAAGTGATGTAAGCAATGAGATCAAGCCCCTAGATAAGATTTGTGAACGTCCCTATTTCTGAATGCAAGAACTTTGAATTGGGTCAGATCTGGTACCATAGGAAAGATTGTAATAGGATATGCTTTCCCTGGTAGGTTCGGCAGGTCAAAGATGCCTAGGGTTTTAATAGACATAGACCCATAAGTCTCTCTGCCCTTGATAAGTCTGAGTAGCTCTTGTTCCAGAAGAAGAAAGAGGCGGAGATAGGTTTGGATCCAACTCTTTCTCATTGGAGATGCTCTTTTAGATATGATTTAAATGAAATTATTGATTAAATTGGATTTAAGTAAGTATTAGTTATTAAATTAATTAAATAATCAATTAATTAAATTAGTTATTCTAAGGTCCAAAATCCAATAACTAAAGAAAAATTCTTTCATTTTAGAGCATCTCGAAGCAATGTATGTCTAAGATTGAAGAAATAAAGGAGAATTCTTTCATCCGAAACCATCTCAGTACCAATAAGGCTCGAGATCTAATAACTAAAAGAAAAAAATTTTAATCCCAAGACATCTTGGGATAATGTATACTCGATATCGAATAAAATAAAGAAGAATTCTATCATCCTAGGCTATCTTGATGCCACTAAGGCCCGAGATCCAATAACTAAAGGAATAATTATTTCATCTTGGAGCATCTGGGTGCAACTAAGGCCCGATATCATGTATCAAATTTAAAAACCACCGTTTAAATAAAAATAATACAACTCAACAACCCAAGCCAACTTAAAAATATGAGTTGGGTTAAGAATGTCCCCCAACCCAACCCTTTTACACCTCTAATTCAAGCGAGTCTAACCGCTTGAGTACAAACTATCACACCTCTTCCCAGATCACCTTCTCTTAAACTAAGAGATAACGTGAAACCAACATATACCTTCTCCCACTAATGATACCTGCTGACCTTACTAGAATTGGAACTAAACTTACCATGAAAATACAAACACAACAAAAATTGAAACAACTTTTATACAAACACGTAATGCAACACAAAATAAAACAACAAGTCATAAAGATATCTACAAACCAAAAACCAAACAATTCCAAAACCAACTTTCTTACCATCCACAATCTTACAAACTATGACTAAACTCATGTACAAACTAAATGCACAACTAGAGATAACACATATTGCTAATAGCAACTTGTAATACACTAGCACATTGGCAGACGTAGTTAGATACAGGGTCCACAATCTCTACCTGAAAAGTAAGAAAATATTTTGGAAAGAGTAAGCCAAATAGCCCAGTGAATGACTACATTTTAAACATAACAGGTGTTACAAATAATAAGTAAATGAGTCATCAAGTCTGTAAATAAATTAAAGCAAAAAAAATCAAATACATATTTCTCAAACTAAACAACTTGCTCGAATATTTCTATTTCACATGTTATAACATGAATCTTTGTACATCTATGAGACAAAAATCTAAGTATCAATAGAGCCCTATCTAAAAAATGTGATATACGAGACGAATGTTTAGGCACAAGTAGTGTCTTATCTCATATAGCTATTATGAGATGGAAAATTAGGCGTTCGTAGAGGCCCTCATCTTTAACCTTGTCTTAGTGATGGAAACTCTAGGCATCTAGTGAATACCTTCATCACAGAACCTCTATGCACAGGAAAATCTCCCTTATAAGGTTGCTAAATATCTCAAAATATCTCAGGTATAGACTAAAACATGCAAAAACATCTCATGCTTTCAAACAATGTGCTTTTTAAATCTCAAACTCAACATGTTTCAATAATTCTTTGCAAAAACGATCTCTATACGCTTACTAAATCAACTTTGCTAAAAAAAAATTCAAACTCAAGTATTTTATAAACTTAGAACAATCGTGCTTGCTTATAAATTCCTTAGTAAACTCATCAATACGCTTTAAACTTTCAAACATTTCTAATTTTTTCAAACTCATGCTTTGGAAATCAGTATATAAATCAATTATAACTTAAACATTTAACTCCAACATGCTTTAAACGTCAACCTAGTAAAACAAGTTTAGAAATTAGTTTGAAACTCACTTTTTGTCACTCACATGTTGAAACTAACTCCTTAGCCTATAAATTTGTGCAATCTTCTCTTGCTCTAAAATTAAAGAATTCAAGTTCAATTTAATCCTCTAAGATAAAAAAATATCAAAATTTAACTAAAACATCTCAAAGAAAAACACCAAACAGGTAAAAAATGATGTAATGACACGACTAGTGCTGGTCCTAGGCAATAACCAGCATGCATGCGTGCACAGGGCCTCAAGGTGCCTGGTCGGTGCTTGCTTTGAGAGGTAGGTGTTAGAATCATAGCCTTTCAAACTCGGGATGGATGATTATGTGGCACTTGTTCGAACTCGATGAACAAGTCAGCCGATCAAAATTCAAAAACTATAGACAAACTTGCAGTATGAATCAACCTCCCATCACATTCTTGAGAAAATGTTTTAGAAAATGTAAGAGTGAAAGAAATTCATTGACAGCATTACAATATACATTGAAAACTGTCAGTTGCAAGGGAAAAGGTTTGCTTGCAAAGAGTGTAACAATGCTTGGGTGGGGATTCAACTACTATGTCTCCCCTATAGTACATTTTGAGCATTTTCAGATTTGATAGGCATGCATATGAAAATGTCAAAAGGTCACACCCAAGCTTTATGACTTCAAATGGAAAGCAATTAGCTAAACTAAATACAAGACATAAAGGTAAGATAAATTGGGGGTATTTGGGCATACATAGGCAAACACGCCGTGGAGAAGTATTACGGTGACATTCTCCCCCACTTAAACAATTAACGTCCTATCAACTGGCAAAGCTGGAATCCTCCGATCTTCTACTTCCACGCTTTCAAGTCTTTAGTACGTCTCTAACTTGTTTCTTCCAGGTTCTTTCACTTCACTAGGAATTCAACCTTCCTCATGGGTCTTCTACCTTTCCTCACTCTCTTAGTAAGGATTTCTTCCACTTATGCTAGTCACTTGTATCTTCTTACTAGGCAATGGCCTTTTTATCTTTATAATCGAGTCTGTTCAGGTCACACTTTAACAAGGACTTGATCTCCTGCACCAAATTCTAGGGGCGACGCTTCTTATCTATCCACTTTTTCAACCACTTCAAGACTTTCTCAAGATAGGACCGAGTGAATCTGATTTTTGCTTCCACTTCTTGGTAATGATGCTGCCTGAGATTCTTCTCAGCATATGGGGGATCAACAAGATGCGACAATACAGGTTGTCTGCCATAAACAATCTCGAATGGGCATCACCAGTTAGTGAACTCATCATAGCGTTAACACAAAATCGAGTTACCTCCAACAACTGAATCCCATTCTTTGGTTCTGTCTTACCGACCTTGGCCAAACCCATACCATTCTGAGCGACTGTTTTTCTACAAAGATTCTTTTGACACATCTCGCATTAGGCTATCAACTTGACATCCCTGTATACAAGCCAACATGCACAGAATCACATGATCATTTCTTTTACTAAGGGCGTTAGCTGCTCAATTACACGCTCATTTTCTATGTTTCGACCTAAAATCAAGTTTAGGTAAGCCTTTTTGCCATCTTTGTTGACTTGAAGTCACTTTTGGCTAAGTATTGAAGTGACCGATAACAATGTTGCTTGTCGTTCTGACGTAAGTAAATCCTCTTGAATATAGTTTCCCAACCCTCAGACAATGTACCGTTGCATGCCTTTCCTTTTTTAACATCGTATAACACTTTTCTGTGGTACTCAACTTCTGACTCTCAGATGCGATGGGTGTCCATTTTGCACGAGAACATCACCCAACGCATAATCAGACACATCAGTGTGACCTTTAACAGGTTAGGTCACATCCACGGACCCAAGAGTTGGCCCTTCCCTTAAGGCTTGCTTCAAGACACGACTGTCATCACAAAACTATAATTTTTCATTCTCTTCTTCCTGTAAAAAGACTTGGGCTTCATACGAAGATTTTGTAGATCTGATGAATCCTGCACTCAACAATTCCTTCGACTGTCTTCAAAGTTCAGTTAACTCCGATGGTGCCATACGACAATCATTCTTCATAGGTGATTTTGACTTGGGCAAACGACCAAGCATCCCATCACAATACTTCTCTACGACACACCTTGTGTCCTTACAAACTGTCTCTCCCGAGCTATCTAAAAACTCAAATGGGGTGGCCCTCAATTCCTCTATTTAAACAAGCTCAGAGTAAAAAGCAACTGGAAACCGACCTAAATTCCTCTATTTATAAGTCTCGCAGATGGATTTTCACATGGCAGAATGATTACCCTTATTGGTGATGAGGAGTGGTCCAATCTCAAAATGCTATGCTTCTCTACCCAACCCTTATCTTGAATTTTGATTGGATGGCGAGGTCTAATTAATTGTTGGCCTACAAACATCAGGGTCACATCACTATTTCTCGATAAAGTAGCTTAAATTGCTCAATTATTCGTCGTGTAGGGACATTCCATCGCCTAATTCTTTTGTGAAATGTGTTTTAGTATCAAAAGTCTCTTCACACAGTAACCCTATTGCAGGGTCTTCATCGTGTTGGTTGTACGTGATCTGGGCCTTACAACTTGTTTATACATTCTCTTTCCATATTTAATGTGAGACAGAGTACATGAATCGATTTTTCACCTCTCATCCACTTAATTATACCTCATTGATTCATCACTATGTCTGCGACTTGCAACGCGAGTAGACTAAGTTATGCGATAAAAATTGCTAATTTTGTCTTTAGGTGAGGACCATGCTATAAAAAGTACACTTCCTCACCATGCGTTGATATCTCTTATAATTATGTAATGAGTATAAGTTTTCCTCGAGTTTGTCCCAGAGTAAGTGAAGCGAGAGGTTTCCTGGGTAAGCCATGGTTGAACACAAGGAATTTCTATCAAATTTAGTTATAAAGTCTACTTCTGATTTCTATGTGGTATAATTTCTATACAATATAAATATAAAACTACACTAATCAATTATGTACACTAAGGATTTTATATAAGGGGGATGTAATGGAATGATTATGGAACGTGAACTAACTTGCATTAAGAAAGATGAAAGAATGTTTTTGCATTATAGGCCACCATGTAAGATGTTCTCGATGCGATATAGATCATTTAACCATCTTATATTTAAGGCAAGCAACCTCTCGACACCTAAACATCACATTTGTTCCTTTTTAGGGACACAAATGGTAAAGATAGGTCAAGCGATATATTTCTAGGCTTCATTACTTACAAACATCACATTACATCTCTATTTAAGACAGGCAACCTCTCGGTGCCTAAACACCACACTTGTTCTCCTTTCGGGATACAAATGATTAAAGGTAAAATGTCAAAATGAAGTTTGTTTCCAAACTCCCTTTTACGCATGAGTAACGAGGTCCTTGCTACTTATTCTCTCGAGTAGCTCGCAACGAGCGTTGATCAGGTGATTGAATTAAACTCAAGATAAACACAATGGGTCTTATAATTAAAGAATCCTTAACAAGCACATAGCATACACCTAAACTACTTAAAACACTTCAACAAGATGAATAGTAAAGAAATGGGAGAAACACGGTGGATAAAACATGCATTGTATTGATAATGTAGGCCTCTAAGGCATGAGAATAATACACTCATATAATACATTCTGAAATACAAAAATGAAATTAAAGAAATATGCTGAGCCACAAAAATTCCTTTCATGCATTCCTTGACTCTTTTACAAGTTAGGGGGAATGGTGGGTGAGATTCTCTCATTAATCTTTCTCTAAGCTCTCACTCAGAAGTTCACCAGAGAAGTGGTGGAGAAAGAACTACTACTATAGATGGTGAAGGATCCCAAAACTCATCCTTTCACCGGCCTTCTTAAGGGATGGCCTCCTCTTATTGTTTATGGTGGAGTTGAAGTCTTTTATACGCATACATAGACAGGAAATCAATTATGCTATGTTGCACATCCGTCCTTGCCTACAAATGTCAGTGTAGAAAGTAGTAGTTTCTTGTCACATCAGCTCCAACTACCACTCTTGTCTCTAACAAATCATCTCGCATGGTTGGAATTTTTCCTCATGATGTAAATTGCCAGATTTCTTGCTTATCGCTAAGTACATGATTCTTCTTTTAACTCACTTCTTTTATTCTTTTTGTTATCCTGTGTGTAAAAACACTTAAAAGGATAGTTCATCAGGTGTGATGACTTATGTAAGATGCATTCTTTTATCATTATAAATTTGTACTAAAAGCTACACGTTTTGGTTCTTTATCTTGTTATTTGACTTCATTGTTTTACCTAAAAGACTACATACAAGTTATCAATCGCATCACAAAGGTACAAAAGATCATTTCATTTCATCATTTCAATTCATATCAAATCTTATGTATTTATAAATCATATCACATCTTATGCATTTATAAACCTTATGTATTTAGAAATCACATGCATTTCGAAAGCATAATGAAAATCATATATCTCGAATTTTAAAACATAATATCTTTAAGGATTTAAACACATGGGAAATTATTTTTTTTTTATTTTTGAAAACATTTTAAGGAGAACCACTCACAATCACAATCAGCTAGCTCCTTAGCCACTAGCATTTTTGCACTTCCTTATTGGATTCAAACTCATTTCGAATCTCTAAAAACATTGGTAATTCTCTCAACTCTTTCTTAAATAAGCTCAAGGTAAAACTAGCTTTAAAAGTGACCGAATTTCCTTTATTTATAAGCCTCTCGATGAAGTCTTCCATGTCGAAATGATTACTTCTACCTGACGGTGAGAATTGATCTAATACCAGAACACCACGTGCCATTGTGATTTTAATATCTTTAATTTTGATTGGACGGCAAGGTCAAATCAATTTTTGACCTTCTTACACAAAGGTGACATCACTACTTCCTAGTGAAATAAACTAAAAATGTGTAACAGTTCCTCATAAAGACACTTCTCGTCACGTAATAATCTCAACGCATAGTCAGTTATTCGTCGCATACCTTCTTATCACTTAATGAAAAACATGATCAAAGCCTCACTCAAGCCTTGTTAAGTACCTTTTACACTCATGCCGCCTAACTAACATCTCTTTCCTTGGATGCATAGCTCAACTTGCACGTTCTTTGCTTGCCATGACGTCTAGTTTGGCACATGGAGGTTCTCATCTCATGTGGTTTTTCATTTTTGTGCAAAACCCCTAGCCTTGCTTGTCTTGCCTTCTAAAATGCCTAAAACATGCCCTTAGAGGTTCACATGACATCTTTGGCCACCTAGCCATGTCTAAAACATTTAGGACATATCAAACGACTACTTATCAACACTTAGCCACTTTCAACTTGACTCTCTTTCTTTCTTGGCCACCAATCTCTCAAAGCCTCAACACTTAGGATTTTCTTCGACTATTCTTTCAACTAGGAAACCTAAAACCAACAAAACAACAACTTCACTTTACGGATAAATTTATGTTGTAACAATGGACAAGAGTTCGATGAAACTTAGGGATAAGTTTTCAAATGAGTACAGAAAAAGAGTGTCCCATGTTTTAGAAATTTCAAAGTATCATGTGAATAATTAAGGACAAATAAGGTGTCCATGCAAGAGATGTATGAACTCAAATTGGAACAATGTGAAGCGACATCTATTAACCACTGGAATATGCCCCTCCTATACAGATTAGGTATATCATGGAAAGCTTGTGAACTTACATAGAGGTATACAAAGAAAATTTGATAAAGGAACTAGAACTAGTAACCCTTTTGACGAAGGAACTAACAATAGTAACCCTTTTCTTAAAGAAAATGAAATGGTGGGTATGCTTCATGATCTAAAGCTCCAACTAAACACGTAGAAGAAACGAAGGAACGTTTTGATAATGAAATGTCATTTAATAGTGGAGTAGATATAAAACAAGAGACAACAAACATATTTCAGGACTTATTGAGTGAAGCACGTATTGAGCTATACCCCGATTGTTATGAATTTTTCTCCTTGAATTTTTTGGTTAAGATGATGCATGTAAAGGTTCTGAACGGTTGGAGTAACAAGTCCTTCCACATGATATTAGAGATATTAAAACGTGTGTTTTCGATATATGGTACCAATATCCCTAGTTCATTCTACGAAGGGTGACATTGGATCTATAATTTTTTTTAAAACTATAAATTTTGATCGAGTAAATTTGTAAATGAATTATATATTTAGATACCAGATGAGTCAATAATTTATCAGAATTTTGATAA
>JBBPDI010000015.1:7925478-7936778 GCA_037974545.1 Cucumis variabilis | reverse complement strand
TTCTTAGTTATTAAATTATCATTTCATATACAGATATTTTATCGGTTCAATTTTAAATTTGTATGCTTTCAATTAATGTTTTTTATTCTGTAGTTAAAAGCTAAAAATAATAAAAGCTTCTTTAAAAAAAATCAATTATAAAAAGTAATTAAATTAACTAAAATTAAATAAATGACTAAAACCAATTCATAATATGTTTTAAATCCCTCAGAACCAAATTTGGTTAGGTGAAAATTGAATCTAAAAGTGTAAAAATATAATGATAAATTAATTTTTGAAGGATTGAATTTGTGTTTCAAAATAATTTTGAACATAACAAAAATAATTATATTCTCAAACATATTGAGCTTTATCTCGGTCAATAACCTTACAAATTTTGAAGGGGTAAAGGAATGTTTTTTTAGGGGTAAGGGAATATTTGACTCACCATTTCTACAAGTTTGACTTCATTTAAGCATATTATAATTTGGAAATATACAAAGTATAGAATAGAAGTTTTGAGGTATGAATTTAGAAATATGATAACAAATGAAAATATCTGTTACCTATATTCTATTTACATTACCAACATTTTAGAATATAAAACTTTTAATAGTTAGATCAACATAACAAAAATACTTAGTTTTTACCTATATCGATATCGAACTTATGAATATGTAAAAATACATCACATATCACATATAAAGTATAAAAATAAGATCTAACTTTATAAATGTTGCTCAAAACAGGTTTTACACCAACTTTCAAAACAAATCCCATCAAATCTAGCTAAGAGGTCAAAAAAGAGGTAAAGCAATATTCTACCGACATATTTTACAAATTTGACTTTAATTCGTACTATAAACCCAAGTAAAGTTTATAAAGTTATACTTTTAAATATAAATTCATGTGACCAATAGCTTTTATATTACAATAAAAAAAGTATATAAACTAAGATTTAACTTTTTTATTAATTATTTGGTAGTTTATTATCCCACGGATTTTTGGAGTAGTTGAGGGGAAATAATTCTAGGTGTGTAAATCCAACCATGTTTAAAAGTAGAGGAATGGTTAAAAATAACAAATTTGATCAAATATTAATAAAATATAACAAAAATTACAAATTCATAGTTATTGATAGACACTAATCTGTTTCTATTAGTTATATTAGTGACATTTATAGACAGTAATAAAAGTTTATCAAGGTTTATCATTCATATAATCTAAAATTGTGTTATATTTTGTAAATATTTTAGTTTATTTTACTATATTTGAATATGTCCGTTAAAAATATGAAAATGTATATTATAAAATATAAAATATAATTTCTAATTTTATTCTTTCTAATACGAAAATGTATATTAGTTCTATGTATAATATAGTTTTTGTTTGGTTACTAGTCAACTAATATGTTTTATGCTTTATATGGATTTCTTTTAAAATAATGTTATTTAAATAATTATATATAGTCAATATGATGGCGAAAAAAGTATGGATAAAAATAAGATAGTAAAGTTGTGTACATAGTACATGATTTCATGCATAGTGGACGACTGACCAACTTCATTGTCAAGTCATGTACCTGATCCAAGACTTGAAGGCTTAAGTCATTTGAGATGTGAACTTACTTAAAGAGTCTGGTCAAACATAAAGTACCTAAATATATAATGAAATGGTTCGGAGAGATTCCAGCATAAAAGTTACGTTAAGCTTTTTACAAATATTTATTTAGTTTTTTTTTATTTTAAAAAAAGAGAAAAATATCTTCCTTGATTTTAAGGATATTATTAATCCTTTAATTGATATTTTTTTCTCTCTCTAAAGGTTAATTTTAGAAGATACCTTCCTTCATCAATAATGTTTGCAATAAGTAGAATCTTTTAACCGAATTATCTTTAAAAGATCATTTTTCTTTTCCGTCTCGAAGTTCTTCCTTATTATAAAAAAGGAAGATTGTTGCTCTTCAAGGCATTCTTTCAAGACACTTTCAAGCTACTATTTATTGAAGAATTTTTGTGAAGGTGCGTTATTACCTTCTTAGTTATTTTATGAAGATTGTTGGTATCTTCACAGACAATACAAGGTGTATCTATGGTAAGAGATTTAAAGAACACTTAATAAATTGAGATATGTTCAATTACTTCTTCAGAGGAAGTTTGACCATCTTTATTAGATTCAAATCACAATTCAAGGGGAGCTTGATTATTTTTAGGTTACGAGATAAACTAAAAATTAAAGAGTACTAGATCTAGGGGGAGTGTCTTCTAGATTGTTAAAGTGTTATACTCATTTAAATCTTAATAAATCTTCTTGTATGAGCTATAGAAGCTCTCTAGAAATAGGTGAGTTGTTTTCACCGAATTGAGTTATCAAAGTTATTGTGTTATTTTATTTTTTTGTTCCCTTAGCTTTTTCATTAGTTGTTAACTAAAATAACATCTAAAGGTAAATTATACTATTTTACTCTTTCAAGTACATCGGGTGCTTCTTGGGGAGGTTGATGTTTAATAGTGTAGTTGATTTATTTTACTTTTGTATGTAATGATTACTCATATTCTACATGTAATTCATTCTATGTATGATTGTATGTAGTCAACTTTGTTATGCGATTTTCTTTATATATAATGACTTCAATATAAGTAAAATTAATTGATTTTGTTATTTAATTTTTCGTTTGTTACCGAATTGATTTATTCATTATATTTTAATTCTTTTAGTGATTCTACATCATAGAACAAGAAACAAATTGTTTCATTTTTTTCTTTAAAACAGAGAGATCTTGATAAATGCAGAGAGTTTAACAAATTGTATCTCATCCATCTTTTTTTAAAAAAGAGATGGAGGGGGAAGTTATCAAATAACTCTCTCCCTCTCCCTCAGGTAGAATAACTCATTTGTGAGTTATTTTATTAATTAAATATATATTAATAAAATAAAATTAATATAAATTTAATCCATATCATATCCCATATAATACAAATTTTATATTATATCATATATAATATAATCAATGACTTAGATCTCTCATATGATCTACAGTTCTAATATAAATCGAATCCATATTAATTTTAACCTATAGTTTTTTTATGAATTTTATTCATATTATTATTATTATTTGAACCATATTCAAATATTAACCTCTCTCGTAAAAACTTTATATTATAATGTATCAAATATATATATTATATTAATTGTATCATATACAATTTATTCCCTAATCAATTTAAATAATTCAAATGTAAACCAAAATAAATTTGATTCTCATTTATACTTATTGAGCTAACAAGGTGACCTTATGGACCTACAGATTGAAGTTCCAATGATATGAGATTAATTAATTAAACTCTTTACCTAAATTAATCTTCATTCATTAACTATTAGTAATTCCACTAAAGACTAACGGTTGCACTCTTCTTATTGTCCATTAGATATAACCAATCAATAGTGCAATAACCCTTCACAAATTGCTCGTAAATACAGGTAGGCCAAAAATTATTGTCTTGCTCCTGTAGTTACATCTAACTTATTAAGTACTATTAATTCCTCTAATGAACAATAAGTTATCGTTCCACTGTAACTAAACTCCTCTAGGGTCAAGAGAGGGTGTGGCGCCACATTGTTCAAGCCCTAGAATTAGCCTTTAATAGTGCAATTTCTCTACTTACTTTATCTATAGAGAATGAGTGAATTCCTTCTTATGTAGTTGTGTTTCCAGCTTCCAAATCAAATGAATTCCAAAAAAGGTAGGCATATTCAGTCGACAATATAAGCAACTTCCACCCATAAGTTCACAACTTCACTCAGGATTTAGGTCAAGTCACCTATGGTCATCCTAGTGAAATGTAGTCCCAACTAGTAATGTTGTTACTAAGAGAGACTATTCATTTCATGGTTTGGTCTTATACAAACTCTTTGTATAGAACACCTCCGCTTTAATGTCTGGACATAAATGATTAGGAACAAATAATTTGTAGCACTTTAGAATAATTGTAACAACTACACAGCATGTCGTATTCGTAGTGTCACTAGGATAAGGTATCCAAACTTATTCATCTACTACCGATCCTTAGGTTATCACTTAAAAATGATCCATTTGTATGTCTCTACATGCATGTTGAGTTTATAGAAGATAACATTAAATGTTAGTTTATTAGTTTTGTGGGTTAATGCAAATAAATGTTAAATAAAATAAAACACTTTATTTTATTAGATAAATAAAATGCTTGTTGTATAATACAACTACAAACTATAAGACCACGAGATTTAGGACTACTTGTGGATGGGGAGCCTGTTACGGGATTGTTGATGAATAATTAGAAACAAGTCTATGAAGACTTTTTTAAAGTTCTACCATATGATATGAAGGGTCAAAGATTAAGTATTTCATGGTTAGCAGGACAGTTCACAAGATTGGCACCTGATGTCGGCATTGTCAATGTTTAGAGATATGCTCGTGCATATAGAATGCAACTCATTGGAGAATTTTTGTTTACCGACAAGTCAAACAGATTGATACATTTTATGTTTCTTTTACTTTTCGGTGATTTCAACCAAGCAAGTAGGTACTCTTAAGGCGTTGCATGACTTGAAAGGGAATTGTGTTGATCTAGTAGTGCATAATTCTTAGAAATAGTTAGACCACTAATAATGTTACAAGTATATCAAAAAAGATAAAATAATTAAGAATAATATGAAATTTCGTTAAACTATGTCATGACAGAAAAAAGAGGGAAACGAACTAATGTAGTTGCTGACAATATTTTTGCATATAATGTTGCTCTTGATATTATATTTGAAAATGAGAATCCCAAACCAAAATCTATTGAAAAATGTTGACAGAGAAAGATTGGTCGTCTTTGTTGAAAAACGCAATTGGGATAGAATTAAATTCACTTTCATAACATAAGTTTTTGGACCAATAGTCCAAACATCAAAAGGTGTCAAATCTGTGGAATATAAATGGATATTTGTCAGAAAAAGAAATGAAAATAATGAAATCACAAGATATAAAGCAAGACTAGTTGCACAAGTTTTTTCACAAAAACCTGATATTGATTTTGATGATACATATTCTTCAGTGTTGGATGCATCTTATGGATGTAGTCATAGTATATTAATATGGATCTCTTGATAATGATATTTATAGAAAAATTTCATATAGATTTAAAATACTTGAAACATATAAATCAAGTTCTCAAAAACTGTATTCAATAAAGTTACAAAGATCATTATATGGATTAAAACAATTAGAAAAATATGGTATAATCGCCTGAATGGATATTTCTCGAAACAACGATATCAAAATAATCCAATATGTCTATGTGTTTTTATAAAGAAATCACAAGCAGGGTTTGCTATTATAACTATATATTTTGATGATTAAAATATAACTGAAACTCCTGAAACGCTTTTAAAGTCAATAGATTAAGAAAGAATTCAAGATGAAAGAATCTTGAAAAAACAAAATTTTGCTTTGGCTTACAAATTGAGCATTTAGTAGATGAGATATTTGTTCATTAGTTATCTTATAAAGAAAAAGTTTTTATATGGATAAAGTACATTCACTGAACATTTTAATATAAGTTGTTTAGTAGATGTGAAGAAAGATATATTTTGACCTCGAGATGATAATGAAGAACTTCTTTGGTCTAGAAGCATCATATCTTAGTGTAATTAGTGCACTTATGTATCTTGTTAATTAATAATATAATATCAAATATTGCATTTTCACTAAATTTATTGGTTAGAGACAGTTCTTCTCCAACAAAAAGACATTGGAATGAAATTAAACATATACTCCGTTATCTCCAAGAAACAATTGATACAAGTTTACTTTATTCAAATAACTCAAATTTTGACTTAGTTAGTTTTGCAGGTTTAGGATATTTATCTATTCCACATAAAGCTAGATCAAAACAGGTTATCTATTTACACGTTGAGGAACTACTATATCATGGCGATTAGTGAAACAAACCATAACGGCCATTTCCTCAAACACACTAAAATTCTTGCAAAGCATGAAGCAATTCAAGAACGTGTATGATTAAGATCAATGACTCAACACATTTGTGGAACATGTAACTTGTCTTCTAGTAAAATTCTTCCAACAATACTATCAAAGACAACACAACATGTATAACTCAAATGGTTATATTAAAGGAGATAGAAAAAAATATATTTCACCAAAACTTTTTTACACTCATGATATTAAAGAAAATAACAACATCATCGTACAACAAATTTGTTCGAAACCTGATAGACTTATTTACCAAATCATTACGTACCACAACCTTTGAAAAATTGGTGCATAACATTGGAATGCTACGACTTATAGATCTCAAGTGATATGATGTTTCTATGTGAGGAAGTAAATTGTATTTTTGTAGTAAGTGTATAAATTATATGAAATATTTACTCTTTTTCCTTCATTAAGTTTTTTTTTCCATTGAGTTTTTTCCTATTAAGTTTTTAACGAGGCATATTTTATATACGTAATAGGCATCTAAAAGGGAGTATTATAAATATTTAGATAAAATAGATGCTCATCTCATCAAGGACCATATGTCCTTATACATGTTATTTCATCCTTTCTAATCCAACTCCTTTGCCATGTGTCTTGAAGATATCATGCTTGTCAAATTGCCTATAAATAATGACATTTGGTGGAATTTATAGTATATGAATAAGGTTGAGTACCTTATTTTGGAAACTTTATATAGATGCAGTACACTTTGTATTTAGTACAAGCGAAGTGATAAAGACACTCATGTAAAGACATGTAAGTGGGGTTATCTTGTTCAATGAGATTGCATAAGGTCGGACCATCACTACAAGAATTTCAATTTTTTTCGACGCACAAAATTACGTTGGTACAAGATTAGTCCTAATAAATGGAACAAATGAAGAAGTGGGTTGAAGAAATGACTCAGGCACAGGGAGGATCGTAAGTGGCGCAGTTGCGGTACGTATTTTTTAACTTTACAATTGCTTACTTTACATTATTAGTGATATATATAATGCATTATATACATCTAAAGTTAATTTTTTGTTATTGTAGGTATGGACCTGTTGAATTATGGCGTCTGCGGCCAAAGTATCTTAATTTCTTTTACATATAATTTTTTTTAACAAATTCGAAAGTGTTAGACAATGAAACATTTGTTTAATTTTAATAAAAAAAAATTATTTTGCATTATATATAATTATTTACTAATTTGGTTATTCAGTTTTTATAAATTTTGAATTTAAATCGAATTGGAATCAAACAAAAACTACAATCGAAATAAGAAATTAAAAACAGCAAAAAAAAATACAAATTGGCGTCAAGGATAGTTTTCACAACGTCACGTCAGGAAAAAGCTTCTTCCGACGTTTCCTTGTACGCCGAGAGAGTCGCCCATGTTTCCCTGACATTGTTACATCATTGGCACAATGAACGTTGGGAAAAGGTCATTCCTGACGTGTCTTACATCTTACATCAAAAATGGGTCTCCCGACACAGGTTTTCCAACATTCGTCTCGATGTTGAAGAGTATGTCAGAAAACCCATTCATGATGCCCTTTGTAATCTACCCCGATGCCACACTACGTTGTAAAACACTCGAATTGTTGTAGTGCATGAAATAGTCACGTTTACTTTATAACACTGTTAATTGATTAAAATTGACTATATAGATTATAGATCACCTTAGGTAACTTGACCTTAATCATAAGCTAATTATGAATTTTTGTTCATACGAGGTTATCTTTAAATTTCCATAGATGAGGGTAGTTCATTAGCATTGACCCCATAAATCTCCTATTTAAAGGGTATGAATGGGTAGTTATAACTGAGGACGTAAAGTGTAAGACGGAACTCATTCCTATCTATTTGTAGGGTTAGTAGGTGTTATTACACTAAGGACTGACTCTAGGTCTTGAATAAAGAGGCCCCCGTCCTCTCATTTTCCTAAAAGGGATTCGGTTTATAGGTTTGACCTTAGACCAATTGTTTATTAGAGGATTGATTGAGACTTGAGAAACAAAATGTAATCTCAGGAAAAAATAGTAAATTGACCAAGTCAAGATTACAAACAACATAGGAAAGATTGACATACTAATTATGGTTATATCAGGTGGGACACAAATATAATTGAATAAAACATAAATATGTTCAATGACCATCTGATTACCAATGATATCGATTAGTTATTTGATTATTGTCTAATTACTATTTGATATCGATGCTAATGAAACTGTTTGATATATGATTGTTGTCGAATTACTATTTGTCAATAATTTTGATCACTACTTACCGTTGTTTGATTATTGATTCTTATTTGATTACTATTTTACTGTCATCTATTTGTATCATTTTCTAACTCATTGTCAAATTGCTAAATGATACCGATTGCTATTTGATTGTTGTCTGCTTCTATTTGCTGATGATTATTACTGATATCAATTGCTATCTCGATTGTTCTTCTTATTACTATTATTTGATAATAATATGAATTGTTATCTAATTAAACTATGTTATTGTTAGCTTATACTAGCTGCCATCTATACTAATTATTGTAGCTATAATTCTATTGATACCGTGTAGCTGAAAACAATGGTTGCCACTACTTTGAGGAAGTTGCTAAAGCACAAGACAACAATTTCATTGGACCATTGTTGGAGGGTGGACAAGAAGGTGATGAAACGGTTTGAAATTTTGATCTTTGTCCGTAACTGCAAGAGGTAACATGGAAGGTTGATGCCACATGGAGAAAAAAGAAAAACAAATTCATTCCATTTGATTTTTTTGTTGAAAGTGTAAATGTTTTGTAATTTTTTTATTTTTGACGATTTTTCTTAGATACATTTTTAATTTTAGTAAAATAAATTAAAATGTTTACCAACTATATCAAAATTTTGGATTTTATCACGAATAATCTTCTATCACTAAAACATATAAATGATTTTTAGTGATAAAATTTGTTATACATTGTAAATATTTATAAATATTTTATAAAATTTGCTATTTTTTAAAATTCTTCTTTTTCTTATATATTATCTTTCTAATTTTATATGGAATTAGTTTTTTTTTTAATTATAGAAATCAAATTTACAATTTAACCAAAAAGAATTAACAAATAATTCTTTCTTTCATTCTAACTCGATTATAATAAATTTGATACGCACTCTCATAATTGTAATGTTTATAAGCAAACACACTTCCCTAAAATATGGAAACTCATCAACCAAATATTCACACCAAAAATCCATAAGAGATATCAATCTCTCTCTAGCTCTTGACAAAAAGAAGGGGCAACTAAGGGGTAAAGAACCTCATAGAATATTGCATGGAATTAATTAAAAGATTCTTTCAAAGAGCACCATTGAATGTGCAAAATCATGCTCTTAACTGTTCTAAAATAGAAAATCAATTTGAACCAACAAATTCCATTAGAAAATCAATTTGAACCAACAAATTCCATTACAAATCTCTAGTGTTTGAATTTTGAAAGAAATGTATATCACTACCTAATAAGACTATGGTCAACTTATCACAAGGGAAAAAACATTCATGGCCACTTAACTTTTAAAAGTCATTTTCACTCTTGTATTTGCTTCAATGTAAGTGCTTTTGGGTGAGGAAGTGGAATATTTCTTCTACTTTAATTTTCCAATAGAAAAAATCAAAGGTGCACTCCTTGTTGAGTGATAATTCAAAAGAAAGATTAAGCAAAGATGTTAAGAATCTTAAGAAATCAAATGTTTTTTTAGGTCACTTTTCAATCTCTTTAGAGTTCTTATATAATTTTTTTATTTTTAGATTTTTGAAAATTAAAACTTTAAACAATGTTTTTTTTAATCAATATGTTTCTCTATCCTTCTCACTCATGTTTTCAAAATTCGAGCTAAATTTAGAAAACTAAAACCTATTTATGCTCTCAAAATTTAACTATGCATTTAAGAATTTCTTCACTAAATGTAGTTTATGGGAAAACAAGCATAAATTTTGTTAGTGTGGCAACCTTTCAAATGTTCTTCATCATTGTAGGCTTCTCGTGCTTAGGATTGGTCGTTAGCTTGATTCTCATGGTATACTCACTCATTCAAGCTTACCTACGAGGGAGTCCATAACACTAGCATAGTGTTGAGTGTACTACTCTTCAATGCCTAAGTACAAATAATGTATAGTTCAGGTAACCACATAAAAGTAAGGTGAGGTTCTATTGTTGTTTCCTTTGACTTTGTTATGTGTTATGCAAAACTCGTTCGTAGATATGTCATGCAAAATTCTAATGATGCAACTAAGTTGGCATCTAGGTCAGGGTTATACGATAAATGGTACAAGTCCTACCTATGCATTGGTAAATGTGTATTGATCAACGTTTAGTACAAATTTTCCTCACGATTGTCCAAGTGTAAGCAAAGCGAGAGGTTTTCTAAGTAAGCATGGGCCAAACACAGGGAATTTCTATCAAACTTAGTTAAAAAGCTTACTCCTACTTTCAGGCAGTATATAAATTCTATACATTATGCTTATAAAACTATACTAATCTAAATATTTTGTAACGACCCAACTTTTATAACTAAGTTGAAGTCATTAATTTCAACAAAAGACTTTGATTTACACAAATGCTAAAATTCATTTAAAATCATACTCTAAAAAGGCAAATTCAATTTCGTGCCCTATTTCAAATAACCAAAAATTTTAAAGTAAAGTTTACAGAAACATCGGTTCATGAACTCATTTAAACCACGAAATTTCCAAACAGTCTCAAGTATTAAAAGAAACAGGAAAACATAACAACAAGCAGAAGCAATTTAAAACTATGGCAAATCCCGCCTCCTTCTTGTCCCTCGTCGGTCTGCCATCCTTGTTACCTTTTCCTGAAAAAAAAATTTAACATAAAAGGGTGAGTATAAACATACTCAGTAAGAGACCCTCTACTGGTCCCGTTAGGAGAAAATAAAATATTAACTTCCTAATGGAGTACCATATACAGTCACAGTCTTGTGATTCTGTAGGATACACATAATTAATTTAACACCCGAAGGACACTGAAATCAGTCTAGTATTTTGCAGAAACACATATCAGTCTAGTGATCCCGTAGGATGCAAAAAAAGGTGGTGATCCCGTAGGACACCTACAAGGTAACTACACAATAGGAACTAATAATTTTTCCCTCAGTTCATTCTAACATCTTAACAGTCATTCATAGTACAGTCAAATGAACTCATCACATAAACTCTTCACTTAACCCCTAATGATCTTACACTAATTTAGTCCAAGGTCAGTCAGACACATATCAGTACATCAGTCAACCACTAAATCATCATAGCATTT
>JBBPDI010000015.1:7904298-7915994 GCA_037974545.1 Cucumis variabilis | reverse complement strand
CCATCAACACATTTAAAAACTACGTAAAACAATTAAATCTTTTTAACCCCTCCAACCTACGCTTAGCAGTCATGTCCCTTGTTTCATTCAAGTCCACGCATAACAGTTAATTCAGTTTAAACATGGAAATCAACATATAGGTCCAGTAGTAGAAATCCCTTACCTAACTTTTTTGCAAGTTCCTTGATCGAACAACTGCAACAAGCCAAATCCTAAACATAAGTGTACAAAAAGATTCAACATTTTTCCAAATAATTTCCTTTCATCCACAAATGAAATTGACACTTACCCACGTCAAAGGAGAATTGACCCCAAACCAAACATATTGAAACTTTAATTATTTGCATACGAACTTCAAACAATACCTTTAAGAAATGTCAATCCACCCAATCAAACCAACACCACAATTCAATATATCTACAACGTGAAACCATGAATCCCACAAATTTTTATCCTTACCACCGCTACAATAGTTCACAACAAGGTAGATCGACGAGTGCAAATTGGAATAGGGAGACAGTGGTAACGGCTCCACTGTCAGCGAATGCAGGCGCAATAGTTTCTGAACCAAATAGTCCCAACCTTAGCTCGACGAACGAATAGAAGAAGACCAACTTAGACCTACGACCGGCTTCACGTGCGACTGAGGCATGGAACATCGAACAGTGGAAACCAATGGCTGTCGACGATCGGACGACGAAGCTTGGCCCAATAACACCCCCTAAAACTTAAAATCTTTTAAATAAAGATAATTTGATAAAAACAAAATCAAATCAAATCAAATCAAATACATTACCTTAAAATTTTGGGGTGTTACATATTTACACAAAGGATTTTACAGTAGGTGGATAGAATGGGATGATTATGGAATGTGAACTAATTTGTATTAAGAAAGCTGCATAAAGGAAAGTCTCTGCATTATAGGCGATTCAAGCCATGCGAGATATCCCTGATGCGATATAGATCACCTAACCATCTTCTATTTAAGGCGAGCAACCTCTCGATGCCTAAACACCACACTTGTTCTCCTTTTAGAACACAAATGGTGAAGATAGATCAAGCAATATATATCTAAGTCTCCTTACTTATAAGCATCACATTGCCTCTCTATTTAAAACAAGCAACCTCTCGGCACCTAAACACCACACTATTCTCCTTTCAGGACACAAATGATTGGAGGTAAAATGCCAAAATGGAGTTTGTCCAAACTCTCTTCTGCCCTATTTAGCGAGGTCCTTACTACTACTCTCAAGCAGTAGGCAATGAGTGTTGGCCAAGTGATTGAGTTAAACATAGGCTAAACATGATGAGTCTTATAATTAAAGATTCCTTATCAAGTACATAATACACACTTAAACTACTTAAAACAGCTCCACAAGATGAATAGTAAAGAAATAAAATAGAGACAATGGATAAAGCATGCATTGTATTGGTAATGTAGGCCTCTCAGCCATAAAAATAAGAACATTCATAAAACACATTATAAAGTACAAAAATGAAAAATAAAGAAATGTGTCAAGTCGCATAATGCATTGTCATGCATTCCTTGGCTCTTTATAATTATGAGAATGGTGGGTGAGCATCTCTCTCTCTAAGCTCTTACTCAGATATTGATTGGAGAAAAGGAGAAGGAAGAACTACTACTACAAATAGTGAACTCTAAAACTCGTCCTTTCACCGGCCTTCTTAAGGGATGATCTCTTATGAATTCTTGTTCATGGTGTAGTTGGAGGTACTTATAGGCATAATTAGGCGAAAAATTAATTACGCTATATTGCACATCCGTCCTTCCTATGTTACACATTCGTCCTTGCCTATAAATGTCAGCATAGAAAAAGTCATTTCTTGTTACATCAACTCTAACTATGTACCACTCTTTTCTTTTAGCGAACCATCTCACATAATGATGTGCTGGCATCTCGCCTTAAGATTTGCAAGGCAACTTTTTACCGTTGATTTCTTACACACGATTCTTCTTGGAATTCACTTCTTTTCTTCTTTTTGTTATCATGAGTGGAAAAACACCTAAAAGAATAGTTAATTAGGCGTAATGACTTATGTAAGGTGCATTCTCTTGACATTATAAATTTTCACAAAAAGCTACATGTTTTGGTCCTTTATCTCGCGACTTGACTCCATTGTTTTACCTAAAAGGCCACAATAACTTGTATTTCTACAAGTTATCAAGTTCTCTTTGAGAGGTTACTTACTCTTCCCTTTTAGAGATGTTGAATGAGACTATTTATAATGTCGTTTCAGCTTTAACACGGATATTTGTAGTTATGTGTAACTTTGATAATGTTTGGGTAATTTCACCGTTTGAGATTGTAGGAGTCTATACCAAGCATGACTAGGTTATTTTCTAATTAGTATATTATATTCACCAATTTCACGATTTGAGATTTAACTTTTGCCTTTTGGATCGTGCATCTTCCTTTGTCACCTCCTAATTTTTCTTGGACTTAGGTTTATAGACGAACATAAAATTTGAACCTTTCTTGGGAAACCTTTAACATATTTCAAAATTAAACAAAACAAATTACAAAAGAGAGTTCTAATTTTAGACCAGCAACTTTACAAACTAAGAAATATACGTTTGATTTCTTAACTGAATTCATAAAGTGATATTGTTAGGATTACGGAGCCAAACAAGTTGCAAAGCCACATGAATCAAGAGTACAATGTCGAGACATTAGGTTAGAGCATCGCAACACGATGACAAACACAAAAGAAAGATGCTACGAAAAATCACAACATTGTCTCAATGCTACTACGAATATCTAATCAATTGTGTTCAGAATATGCTACACTACTAAAAGTTGCAATTTCTTAAATGTTGTTATAGCTTCATGTGGTTGTTTTGTAATGTGGGTCAAGAGTCGAATTCATTTGTAATCTTTCATATTATATTAAAATTATTTTAGGTGAATTCAAGGAATTTAGGTTAAAAAATTCATGATAGGTCCAACGTCCAAAAACATGTTGAAGTTGATTAACCTCAACTAGGTGAAGGCTGAGCCTTATCCAAGGCCTAAAGAGGTCGAGATCTCAGTATAGTTTAGGCAAGAATGGATTAAACCTTAAACATTTCTATTAAAAATTCTAGGTCGATCGGCCTTGGCCTCGAAGAAATGTTGAGTCCAATAGAAAATCCTAAACTAGCAAGGATTAGGAAACAAGATGAGATTTATAAATAAGAGCTCAGAGGGTGTGAAGAGGTAAGTTTTCCAACCAGTCTCTTCTACTTTTCATTTTATGACTTAAGCAATAGAGTGGTTATGACCTACATCACCAATATCTAATTTTCCCTTTACTTTTAGGTAAGCTCTCCTCCCCTAATAATACAAATTTATTGTTATTGCCCAATAGAGATCAAGAGCTCTAGACTTAGTCAAAATTTAGAAACAACAATATGTGTTGTCTGTAGGGAAGAATACTCAAAAGAAAGTTTGAAAAAACCATTGAAGATGAGTCAAAGCTAGGGTTTGTAAACACGAATCTGTGTGGAGACAAATCAAGCCAAGAATACCAACATCGACAAATTTGGAAGGAAGAAGGTCTTTGACCTTGGCCTGGGATCAACCAGAGAAAGATAAAAAGAATTATCAAATTTATCACCCATCAAGAATCTAAGGTGAAAAGTCTCATCAGCTTTGACCAAATGAGAATTGATCTAAGAAGAAATTTAAAGCTCAAGAATGGAGAGTTGGAAAATTAGATTCTAACAATCTTAAATTAAAGAAACTGAAGGATTTAAAACTACTCACTTAAGCAACAAATCGACAAGAAGGACAATGGAGTAAATAGAAAAAATTTGAACATGTTTGTTCCACAAGGTTAAGGTCGAGGCTGAGGACAATCATTCGACTTCCAAGAAAGAATTATTAACCTGAATAAAAAGGGGCCATTTATCCTTCATGAGGAAAAAAAGATGACCAATTCCCTAACCAAGGAAAAGAAAGGTCGAAGTCAAAGGCAACCTTTGGAGACTCAAAAAGAGAGAACTCGAACCAAAAAAATTCTCAATCCTTTGAAAGAAAGAAAAAAACAACAAGTCCTACAATCAAAAGGAAGATATTGAGGTCGTACCAACATAAGATTTGGAATCAATCTCACTCACCATAGAGGATAAGAGGGTAGATATAAAAACCAGAATTAGAGCAAAGTAAAAAAGAGAGTCCGATCAGATTTTTAAGAAAGAATGATGATGTATTTGCTTGGTCACACAAGCATATGTCTAAAATTAATGCAGCATAATGGTACATTGCCTCAATGTGGATAGACACTTCAAACCAGTAAAGCAAAAACAAATAGTGTTTAATCAATAATAGAATGAGATAATAGCAAGTCAAATTGATGATTTGTTAAAAGTCAATTCATTAGAGAGGTTCATTACCCTTAATGGTTATCTAATATAGTTTTGATGAAAAAAGCAAATGATAAATGGTGGATGTGTATAGACTTCACTAAACTTAATAATGCTTGTCTAAAAGACAATTTTCCTCTTATGATAGATCAAGTAGTAAATGCAACAGTTGACCACGAGTTATTGAGTTTTATGGATGTGTATTTAGTAAACAACTAAATTAAGATGAACAAACCAAATCAAGAGAAAACTTCCTTCATTATAAGTAAGGACACATAGTGTTGCACAGTCATGTCATTTGGGCTCAAGAATCCAAGAGCTAAATTTCATATCTTAATAAATAACATGTTTAACGTGCTTATTAGGAAAAACATGGAAGTATACATAGATGATATGCTGGTTAAAAGTATCAAAGGTAGACCTCATGAGGCGAATCTTGAAGAATCATTCCAATCCTTTGCAAATATAATATGAAATTAAACCCCACGAAATGTACTTTTGAGGTGATGTTAGGAATAAAATTTAAGTTTTTTAGTTCATTAAAGAGGGATAGAAGTCAATCCATACAAAGTTCAAGCAATCCTTGACATGTCTACTACAACCAATCTCAAGCAACTTTAAAGTCTTAACAGTAAGATAGCAGCTTTGAATAGATTTGTTAGTGAAACAACCGACAAGTGTCTCCCTGTTTTTAAAATTTTGAAGAAGGGGTTCCAGTTTGAATGAAAGGAAGAATGTCACATAACGTTTTTAGAATTAAAGACATACTTAAGTAAAGTTCACCTTCTTGCCAAGCCAATTCTAGAGGATGGACTACTCCTATATTTAGTGCATTTAATACATCAATAAGCTCGATTCTAACCAAGGACAAAAATAGAATTTAATGCTTAGTTTCTATACAAGCAAAACAATAATGGGAGCTGAAACTAGATATCCACAGGTAGAAAAATATGTACTAGCACTAATCGTCTTAGCAAGAAGACTTCGACTATACTTTCAAGCACATAGATATATAGTCTTAAATAACTTTGCCTTAAAAAAAGTATTGCAAAAGTCAAAATGTGGGGGACGGTTAATGAAATGGATGATAGAATTAAGTGAACATGACATTCACTCCATACCAAAGACTTCTATAAAAGGAAAAATAGTAAGACTTCTTAGCATAATTGACTTCTACTAAGGCCTAGGTTGAGGCTGAGACCCAGGATGAGACTGACCAGGTAGGACCAATGATCAAGATCTATTCATTACAGCCAACAAGTTAGGACTCACAAAGAACTTTTTCTGTCGATCGACTCATAGAGCAGGGATTTTCTTAGTGTTTTTTATGGTGAACGATATGAGAACGCCCTTAGATTCAAATTTTGAGCAACAAATAATGAAGCAGAGTATGGAGCATTCATTGTGAGTTTGAAAGTTTCCAAAAAGATGAGTATAGCTAATCTCCTAATTTTAAGTGATTCACAATTAGTGGTAAAATAAGTAAATAGAAAATTACCATGCCAAGGAGCAAAACGATGGAAACTTACTTAACAAAAGTTAGGGAGTTACTTGTTTCATTCCTAAAGTATGATATTAGGAAAGTTCCAAGATCACAAATGCAAATGCAAATCATTAGCTTGGCTAGCAACAACATATATGGTAATCACTCTGGATTAAGATCTTTATGCCACACAATCGTTACGTAAGGATATTATTGGCCAACCATGCTTCGAGATGCAAGAAACTTTCCAAATCATGTAACCAATGTCAAACATATGCATCAATCTTGAGGCAACCATCTGAACCATTAACCAATATCGTAGGTCCATGATCTTTCACATAATGGGGAATAAACCTTATTGTTCCACTCCTTCAAGGTAAAAGGCAAATGAAATTTGTTGTAATATCAGTGGATTACTTTACAAAATGGATCGAGGTCGGGGCACTTACAACCATAACAGAAAAGAATGTTACTAATTTTATGTGAAGAAATAGTGTCTGTCATTTTGGAATACCCAATACAATTATTACGAACAATGAAAAGTAATTTGATAGTCAAGCATTAGGATATTTTGCTCATATCTCACCATCACACATCGGTGTTACTCCTCAGCTCATCCCCAAGAAAAGTGACGAGTGCAAGGAATAAATAAAATCATTAAGAAAACCCTAAAAACAAAGCTTGAAGGATTGAAAGGATTATGTGCAGATGAACTACCGAGTGTGATGTGGAAAACTTCATTTTCTTTTCTTTTTTTTTTTTTTGTTGTTGTTGTTGCTATTAAAAGTTTCCAAATAGAACAACAACAAGAACTTCTACAAAAGAAACCTCATTTTCTTTTCGTTTGTTTTTTTTCTTTTCTTTTGTGAGGGGGGAGTAAAGCAGTAGTCCTAGTAGAGATTGGAATAACGTTACCAAAGGTGGAGCAGTTTAATCCTCAGGAAAATGTGACTTCAATAGGGTTAAGCTTAGATCCACTGGAAGAGCACCATGGAACAACACGTTTGAGTGTAGTAGAGTACAAGAATAGGATCGTTAGATACTACAAGACCATGAGTATAAAGTATTAAAGAAGGAGATCTCGCATTAAGAAAAGCGATGCAAAACACTCGAGATTCAAATGTAGAAGCATTTGGCCCAACATAGGAATGAACGTATCAAGTGATTAGAGTAGTAAGGCTCGACAAACACAAATTGACAAATTGGTATGGGAAAATTCTCTCTCATCCATGAAATGTTGAGCATCTGAAAATTTATTATCATAGAAAAAGACTACTAGAGAGAAGCATAAAGGTTAAGTGAATAAATGGCACAGAAGAGGACTAGCTCAAACCTAAACTCAAGCCAGCTCGATCAACCCCAGTTAACACCATAATCCAGCCTAATTTGACATCTTGAACTTAGGCATGGAAAGCAACTAGGTCCAATGGTAGGAACCATGTCACACTCTGCCTCAAATGCCACTTCGTGCAACCAGATGGGAGCATGCTACCTAGACACTCATCGCGTACCTCTCCGCGAGATGACACACGGAATGCCTAGTAAATGGAACATCTTACTCAACATGTCTTGTCACGAAGCCTTTGCCTCATATTAGACTTTCTCATTGTAGTAGAAAATTTACAACTTTAGACCTTGCTTTATCGCCTAGTCCTCTTTACATAATACAATTGAACTTTAATTTCTAGGCAAAAACTTAGAGAAATGACAAATAAGCAGCGGAATAACATAACTTCTTATCTTTATTAACTTAATACTTTTACAAAGTTCATATGTTACAAATTACATTCCTTTTCTCACAGAACATAAAACTAAAGTTGACTTCTGATCCACCCTACCTCGTCCACCACCTAATGTTGCTTCTTGAGATGTGGTACTTAGAAGTGCAAGAGCCTCTCTTCATCCTTCCCTCTCAGACACCTAGAAAATTTAACTCAAGGATAAGCTTTTAGGCTTCCTTTCCCTGCCTTAGTTTCTTCACATTCATTGTCTTCTGTTATGGCCTCACCACCCTAGGTGTAGCACTCGCCTTCCTTCTGAGTCAAACCTAAGGAGTAAAGAGCGATGTGCTTACCAACCAGCTCCTTGAACATGGGATAGGATGACATAGTTTGTGCATCTCACAAGTCTAATCATCCTTTACCCTTGCACTTACTTGGCTTCCACACTTAACTCTCATTCCTTACTTGACTTCAACACCTAACAACCTGGAGAGGAAAAACTTAAAACGTAAGTCAAAGACTTAGTGAGCGATAGGTTTAGAAAACACCTTGTTAGAGAATAAAATAAATCAAATATATGTAATATTAAGCCAAAACGTAAACATATATATATATATATACACACACATACGTACATATATATAGCAACCCATCAATTCATAGTCACAGGCTTTTATCCCATCAAACACAGTCACAACCACCATAAGGAATTCCACACAATTCACATCATCGCGCAATCACTATTCATCATCAAGACCTGGGATTCTCCCCTCGCCTAGACTTGGGATTCACTCTCAACCAACATCTCGCAAGTGATCTGGGATATCCTCCAACATCTTGCAATAGATCTCATCATCACACAATCCACAATCAATAACAAACATTAGCTCAACAACACATAATGACATACGACACCATGTCACTCAAATCGTGAGTTTATGAAATAATATAGCAACACAAATACTCAGAAGATACTTGTTATGAATGTAAGGAACATAATATAACACTTCGACATTTATTTAAGAAGATCGTTAAAAAATAATCATTACATTTTAAAGCATTTCATTTTATCAACAATTTGTATATCATAAGAAAATCGTCTCTTTGCTTCTTTCAGTATAAGTTTTATCGTGTCGTATGCCTTTAGCACACCGCATTATTAACTAGCAAAATCATTTTGCATGTTGTAGTAGGTCTTTGTACTCCTTCCTCAACTCAAGCGTTTACTACACTATTTTTTTGAGTTGTAGCCATGTGGAGTAGTCTCAACGTATTTAGCTAGTTCCATCAATTCCACTATGTGTAATACGTCTTTCAATGTCAGATCACATAGCAAACAAAGGGCATCTCATACCAGATCACACAGCAAGCATGTGACATCCTATTCGAGATCATACAACATGAATAGGCAATTTTATTCCATATCACATACCAAGAATAGAGCATTTTATCCCAGATCACATAGCAAGGATAAGATATACCATACTAGATCACACAGCAAGTATGGAGCACTCTATTCAAGATCACACGGCATGAATAGGGCATTCTAGCTCTCAACGTATAAAGATTAATATATTTCAACCTTAGTAATTTTTCATATCTTTTTCAAACACACCATTTTAATACATCATTCTAATGTGCCATAAATCATGTTTGTTTATAAATCGTAAGCATTTTAAGAATTGGAAAGTATGAGAAAAATCATACAAGTCACATCTCAATAGAAATACATTTTAGAATTCTTTGAAGTTTAAAAATATTTGGTAAGAGAAACCACTCACGGGCACTTGAGACCCAAAAGTAAAACGACTCAAGGGCTTCACAGAAATACTTTCTCAAACTGGTTAGATTGAACAAATTGGGTAAAAGAGAAGATACATAAGCGAGATAAGGCAAGAAGCGACAATCAAAACGAGAAAAGTGATAAAGAAATTATAAAAATTAGCAAACCAATACTAAGAATAAGGAAATGCCAAGAAGTCAGGATTTAACTGGGTAGTGTTCCAAAAAAAAACTCCTGATCTAGGGACCACCTAAAGCAAGTTGAGCAATAACTTGTTGTTAAGGCCTATCAAATGGGTGAGCTTGGCAGGATTTAGTGCAAACTTCGTAATGAGATGGAGAAGCGTGTTGGAAAATTTATTGGACCTCAAAAGGGTTTGGTTTAATAGGGCCAATAGCTCATAACAAAGTCTGAATTAAGTCTTGCAATGAGGTAACGTGAAATTTGAAGAGAGATGGTACTCCCAAGATATGGTTTCGAGAATTAAAATCCACGACAAGAAGCCTAGTAAATCACAACCCTAATTTGGAGTGGATTCAAGCAATCAAGGTTAAAAGAGTCCAAAGAGGAAAAAGTTGGCCTACCTCGGTTAGAGATCGAGCCTAATCCAAGATCCAAAGAGGCCGAGAGCTTGGTATAGACTATGTAAGAAGGGATTAACCCTAAAACACATGGTAAAAATATTGGGTCAATGAGTCTCAACCAAGAAGAAATGTGCAGCCCAACAAGAAATCCTAAACCAACAAGGATTAGAAAACAAGATGAACTCTATAAATAAGTGTTTAGAGAGTGTAAATAGGTAAGTTCTCCTAACCAAGTTTCAAATACTCTCTCTATTTTTCATCTTCTAACTTAAGCATTGGAATAGTTGTGGCCTACACCAGACCAGTGTCCAATTTTCCTTTTACTTGCAAGCTATTCTCTTCCCTCAAAAATACAAATTTATCGTTGTTATCCCATGGATATCAAGATCAGCTCTAGGCTAGGTTAATATTTGACATCAACAGAACTTGTAATTACAAAAGATAGGACGTAGTGATCTTAATTTTAATAATCTAAAACTCGTTCCCACTTGTTCAAAGATCTATCAAATTTCAAGAGCAATCCAAATTCCATTTTGTCAATTTAAATCCACTGAAGCACACAAGATTTACCATTTTCTCTAAACGGTGCACATCAAAATTTCCCATCAGCAAGCTAAAAAAGCTTGGTTTCAAAATCCATGGTTTCATTTTCTTTAATGTACAGTAAAAAAAAAAAAGGCACTTTTATTTTTCTTGACAAGTCTTCAAGAAACATTATTGGAAAAAATTGGCAACACTTGTTTAACGCACAAAAGAAAAATGCAAGACAAAAAGTCCTTATTAATGACAAAAATATTTTAGTGGATCTTGAACAATATTTATATATGTATAATTTGTCACAATCAATACTTGTTTATCATGCTTTAATTTTATATGTGTTTCGCTGGACAAAGTTAATTAGTATATTTTTCTTGTATTTTTTGTTGTAAGGGACTATGCCTCATTTTCTTATACAAGAGTGATAGACACAAAACTGCTCCTAATATACTACAAGGGATCAAAGACTAATAATATCTTCATATCCTAGAGTTGTTAACTATTAACTTGTTTTTGTCTTTTATTGCTTTCTAACCTACAAGGATTTTTCTTTCCTCAAAAGCTCAGAAAGTCTTTTTCTCTATGTGAAAAACTTTTATTTTTATTAATTAAAAGAAGATAATAAATATATTTCAAGCTAGACTTTTGTGTAATCTTTAGATCGCTTATTCAAATGCACGATTACAAATAACAAAATAAGCTTGTCTTTGGTAGAAAAAAAAAACATTTTTAATATAATTTTCTTTTCAAACTACAATCATGTTTGTGTGTAATCCACTAAAAGATTGCTAAAAGCAATAATTGCATCCAAGTTTATCATATATATAGATATATATATATATATATATATATATACATGGAGATGGCTATAACCTAAGTTATTATTCATTTTCAAATACATATCCAAAACGTTATTTAAAGAAAAAACAATCATACAATGACACAACTTGATATTCAATAACTTATAGTTTTCTTTAAAATCAAACCTAACAATCATAGGGCTGAATACGCCGGAAAGTCTAAAATCGGCGGCCGCCCACTTGCAGCAGATCAGTTGGTAGTGGTGGGGTATCCCTCAAAACTAAGTATAAAAAAAGTGGAGTTTTTTATCTTTCCATTTTAAAAGTGATTTTGATGGGACTTTCCCTTTTTCTTGGTTGTGGACATTTGGTGGAATCTCCAAGGACCAAGGGAAAGCTCTATACTTTTCTTTTTCACTTTT
>JBBPDI010000015.1:7849299-7870660 GCA_037974545.1 Cucumis variabilis | reverse complement strand
AAATCTCAACTTTTTCAAAATCAATCCTATTTTTCATTTTCTATCCCATTTTTAGACTATTTTTGGCAATTTCCCATTTTTTTCCTTCTATCTTGCATATTGAAATTTGTTTTTCAATTTCAACATATACAAAGTATTTATTTAATTATATTAGAACTGTAAATCAACACTTACAAGATGGTTTAACTTTTAGATGATAAGGGTTTTTTTCGTTAAACGACTAGGTATTTGTGTGATTTTAAATGTAAAGTAAAATCAAGTTTTATGTTATTGAGTTTCTAATTTTAAAAGATGAAAAATTATCTTATAAATTTAAAGATGGTTTGTTATTCAATTCGAGTTGTTGAGATTTAAAATTTGATGTATTTTTTAAACCTAAGATTTTTCTTAATCAAATCGTAATTTATTATTTATTTATTACTAATTTATATCATAAAATTATTATTTATTTATTAATAATTTATATATTTAATTTGAAGTTGTTAGGATTTTGTTGTTTTTTTATATTAATAATAATTTGTTGTTGTTGAAATTTTATTGATTTATATTAATATAATTTGTCTTTTTTTATTTGAGATGTTTCTTAGTTAATTAAATCGTAATTCTAGTTATTTCTTGTTATGGTAACTTCGTTTTCTAATAATTTGAATTTTGTATTAATTTTTTTATTGGCATTTAAAACTTTTTTTAGGCATATGTTGCTATTTTTAAAATAGGAGAAATTTGATGGATACTATCACAACCAATTCGTGGTACTGTTTGCATCGGTATAAGTTCATGACCAAGTGGTTTTTCGACATTGACGAGCGTTCATCTATATGCTGTAAAAGAGCACCATAAAATTGGTTCTAGATTCACTTTCAGAGTACTACCAATTTATAATTGAGCAGATATCGATGGAGAACATGATGAAGTGCGACCGGTTGAGGTAGGGTACTATTTTTTTGGTGGATGTTTTGTAAACGATGTTGTGGGCCACAAGTCTTGCAAGAAATCCACGTCTGCCAATGTATTTTATTGAGATGGACATAAAGATGAAGAAGATCAAGTTTGGTCGGGAATTTAGGAATTGAGGACAGGGAATGTTTTGCTTGGTAAAAATTAAAGAAAATGTTGGTTTGATTTGAGATGCATGATTCAATTGGGGGTATTTTGGGTTTTGAGAATGATTGTATTTGGAAGGTGAGTTTTTTTAACTAAAGACATTTAAAGCAATTTAGTAGCAATATGTTTTTTTTCATTTTTCGATTTTGCCATATTAACAATTAAAATAAATTTTATCATTTATCCAAAATAAATCTTCAAATTTGCTATTTTTCTAATAAAAAACTTAATTTAGTCCAAATGCTAAATATGACCTAAATTCATGTAGATTTATTTTGATCCATGGATCAATCAAACCCAAGCTCATAAAGCCTACTAAAGAACTCTATAAATAAAGGAGTTCTCTTCATTTGTAGGGACAATTTTTTTTTACTAGAGAAGGTTTAGAGAGAATTCTTCCAAGAGCCAGAAGACTCAGAAATTCTAGAAACTGACCACCATCAAAGATTAAGATTCTTTAAAGATACAAGTTTCCTTCCGAAACTCTAACTTCAAGAGCATCAAGTGCTACATTTCCATACATCAAGCGTATTCATTCAATCGAAGAGAATCAGAGGATCAAGTACTAGAGATCGAGCCACATCACATCAAACCAATATAAATACAACATCAACACAAGTTTAACTCCACGAATTAAATTTTTCAGAAAATTTCATGTGAATAAATTGGCATGCTTAGTGAGACATCTCTACCTCTTACCTCTCTCTAGTCATCCAAATTTACAAGCAAACCAAGAAAGTTGCATTCAAATCTTTTGTTATAAGCGACACTTATACAGGACCTGTCACCCATAGTCGTTTAAAGAGGATCATCGAGAAGCATGATCAAGATTTTGGCATAATGTAGAGGATTCTTAAGCAATTAATGGAGTTTCCTAAAGCTAGGATTGTCATCAAGGAAATTCCTTGTATGATAACTCTGATTCTGCCTTTAGCAAGTCAAAGAGGAAAGTGCGTCCTAACGGGATGTCTACCATGATGGTTGAAGAGGAAAATTAATCCCCTAATGAAAGTTGTTGAGGAATGAGACCACAGAATTGCAACTTTGAGAGAGCAAATGCAGACTCGCGAAACTGCTAAGTTGAGTCAAACTTCTGTTATCAAAGTTGGTGACAAAGTGAAGATTGCGGTACAAGAAAACCAATAACAACTAACTTTTCTTGCTTCCCTCTCAGTTCATAAGCTATAGGATATGATCGGGAACTCCATTAGAGTTCAATATGGAGGCTCATCACATACTTCTTTCATGTACTCTAAGTCATACACTAAAAGAATCAACTTGAGAATGCCACTTGGGTATTAGCCTCCAAAGTTTTAGCAGTTCGATGGAAAGGACAACTCAAAGCAATACATCACCCACTTTGTCAAAACATGCAATAACGTAGGATCAAGAGGAGACCAACTAGTCAAGCAGTTTGTTCGAAGCTTGAATGAAAATACTTTTGAATGGTATACCAATATAGAGCCGGAAGTCATTGACAACTGGGAACAACTAGAAAGAGAGTTCCTAAATTGCTTTTATAGCACCAAGCGCAACATAAGCATGATGAACTTACAAACACAAGACGATCAAAGAAAGTGTCAGTCATCTACTACATCAATCGATAGAGAGCTCTAAGTTTTTATTACAAGAATCGACTCATCGAATTTTCGATTGTAGAAATGTACACCCAAGGAACGCACTAGGAGTTTCTTTATATTTTGTAGGGAATAAAACCTCACACATTTGAAGAGTTGGTGACTTGTGCCCATGATATACAGTTAAGTATTGTCAACAAGGGAGCAAAAGATTTATTGGTTACAAAAAAGAGGAGTGACAATAATGAAATCAATGATACTAAAAAGATCTTGAACGGTGTCATAAAAGAGCCTGTGGTTGTTCATGTAACTCCATTGACATTTTTCTCTAAAAGAAACGAAATAACAGTTGAAAGAAAGCATGATGACAACGAAAATCAACTCCTAACTCTTAAAGATATACAAGAAAAAGTTTATACATTTCCCGACTATAATGTTGCAGATTGACATGCTGAAGCAATTGATAAAGAAACAATTGATTCAACTACCAGATTGCAAATGAATAGAAGAAGCAGGAAAAGTAGATGATCTTAACTACTGCAAGTATCATTAAGTCATCATCCACCCTATTAAAAAGTGTTTTGTGTTGAAGGAGTTGATTTTAAAGTTGGCTTGTGAAAAGAAGATCGAAATTGATATTGATGAAGTAGCTCAGATGAATCATATTACAGTTGAGCTAACTTCAAGTGTTACATTATTTTTTACAACTTTGACTAATTCCATTACTTTCGAGCTTCCGAGTATGAATCTGTATTCATATTTTTATATTTAAATCATATTTAAACATAAAATTTTATCTCTAAACCAACGACTATATCATATATACTTATTGATTTCTTTCTCTTTACCTAATTCAAACTATTTGAATCAATCCATCACACTATTCTAAGTTTATTCCATATGAGCTAGCATGAGAACCTAATGGATCTATAGATCATAGACTCCAACGATCTGAGATTAACTGGTTAAACCCATTTAGACCAAGCTAATCAACATTCGTTAACTAATGGGTCATTCCACTAAAGTCCTGTAGTTGCACTCCCCTCATTATTGATATATTTGTGTCCATCTGATATAACTATGCTCAATAAGTTAATCCTTCATAGGTCGTTTGTAAGTTCAGCTGGATCAAAATACCCTTAAGTCCCACTAATCCACTATTGAACAATTTGTTTAAGATCCAACCTATAAACTGAATCTCTCTCGAGCCAATGAGAGGGTGAGACCCCTTGTTTAAGATTTGGATTCAGTCATTTAGGGAACAACCTACCTATTAACTCTAAAGCAGGTAGGAGTAAGTTCCATCTTGCACCCTATATCCCTAGCTATCCACTCGGTTTTACCTCTAAAATGGAAGGCTTATTGGGCCAACGTTAAAAAGATGCTCTAACCTATGCAGATTTAAGGATAATCTAATGTGAACAGAATTTCATAGTTAGTTCAGGATTAAGATTAAAACCTAGGTCATCAATAATCGAAATAGTTAGTTTTAAATAGTAAACAACGTTATAATGTAAAAGTGACTATTACATGGTTTAGTCTTATGTAAAATCTTTACATAGGATGCCTCCACTATCATGTCTCCACACGAACGAATCAGGATCACATCGTTTGTATTAACTACTAAGTTGGCCACATCCATAGTGTTCTAAAATAAGGCACTCGATCTTTATTCATATACGGTATACCGTTTTAGGCTATATACTCGAACTTGATCCATATTTATATGTCTATATAAAGTTTAAGTTTACTTTAAATAGTCTCAGAACCTTAGTTTGTTGGATTTAAGATTATAGTATCCAATTTCTCAATGCGACTTTATTAAATAGAATATGATTACAAACTATAAGTTTTAGGACAAAAATTCCAATACCTAAGTCACACCCCGCACTTGAAAATCTATAATTTGATTTACCATCTTCTTCTCAAACTTCCTCTCTACATAATCCTAACTAAACTGTTTACAATTGTAGAAATATTAAAACATCATTTCAAGCACCTCTGCTTGATTCATTTCATGTTATTAACCGTTAGCCAATGGCCACGAGGAGAAAGAATGAGATTTAAAACCAAAATATTTTTAATTAAATATATTGAAGTGGGACCTCTAAATGTTAAAGAATCAATGAAATATCTTCATTGGGTAAAAGCAATGATAGAATAATACAAAGTCCTGTTAGCAAATGAAACATGATCTTTTGAGTCATAACTAACCGATAAAAAGATAATTGGACGTTAATGGGTGCTACAAAAAAGAAACATTGTTTGATATAAATCAAGAT
The DNA here is from genome assembly GCA_037974545.1 of Cucumis variabilis. Classification (NCBI taxonomy): domain Eukaryota; kingdom Viridiplantae; phylum Streptophyta; class Magnoliopsida; order Cucurbitales; family Cucurbitaceae; genus Cucumis; species Cucumis variabilis. The sequence goes on along the minus strand of JBBPDI010000015.1, from coordinate 7,865,697 downwards.
TGGTTGTTCAATAATAAAATCAAGTAGTAGATATTAACTCCTCTGAGACATTCAGTTTGGTTATGAAACCTATACATTAGAGTTTTGTTTACTCTTACATTATACTATGGTTGGAAGTTCTGACAAGTTGATATAAACGATGCTTTTTGTTAGATGGATTTTAGGGTTGGGTTCAGGATTTAATATTGTGTTTCATTTGTAGTCTTATCGTAGGGTTTGCGTGAGTGAGATATGTATGTTAAAGTCATATTGCAAAGCTCTCTACGTAGCGAGTCATGGTCACTATGTGTGTTCTTCATATCAGATAGGCTTGAGAGGGGGGGGGGGCATTAAGAGAGATCAATATAGTTGTTGTGCTAAGTTGAGTTTTATATATTATATTATTACAATTGATTGTTTAGTTTCACTTTTGTTACCCAGTTGGATAAGTTGTTTATTTATTTTTTCAGTACATTTTACCTTCTACATGAAGGTTATTGTGCTAATCATTTTGCTTCAATAAATTTTTAATTAATTTCTGATCATTCTCTAATTAATTAACCTTCATCCATTAACTATAGGGCAACACACTAGACCTATAGTTGCACTCTTAAGTACTGCATAATAAGTTGTACACGTAATGCCCTAAAAATTAAGGTAATACTGAATTTAATTATCTTAATTTTATTTAATTATGTTAGAACTATTGGTCGTTAAGTTGAAATATTTGATTAAGATTGATTGTCTTGTGGAATTGAAATTAATTAGATATTTGTTGGATGAATATTTAATTAATTAAAGGATTTGAATTTGTGGAGTTTGTTGAGAATTTGATTTAATTGTATGTTATGAGGTTTAAGTAAAGTTATGGAAATTATTTGGTTTTATGGAAATTAAAATTTCTTAAATATTTTGGATGTTATTTCATCACATTGAAGAGTGGAAATTTTTTTGAAGATTTGATAATTATATGTGTGTGTATATATAATTATTATGGAAAATGAAAAGATAATTATATTTGTTAAAATATAATTATTTAAAAGAAAATTATTGTATTTAGTAAACAAGACAAAGATAAATTATTTTTGGAAGGATAATTCTTCGGAAAGAGGATATTTGTTTAGAAAGAAAAAGAAAATAATAAGAAAACAATTACATTTTGGAAAAATATAATTATTTTGGTAAAAGAATAAAGTTTATTAGATTTGATGAGATTTAATGACGAGAGAAGAGATTTGATATTTGGAAAAGATAATTATTTTTTGAAAATAAAAGTCAATTTGATGGGAGATTTATTTGAGGAAAGAAAATGTGAATTTTATTTAGTTTGAAAAATAAAGTTAATTATATGATAAAATATAATTATAATTGTTTGAAAAATAAGATAATCCATGAGGAGAGAGATGTTTGATATGATTGGACGAGAAAATATTATATATTTAATTAAGAGAGGATAATGGTTTAAATAAATATATATGTTTATTATATATTTTGGTGAGAGAATAAATAATAATAATAATAAATAAGTATTATTATTATTAATGATGCTTAAAATTTTATGCATTTAAGTAATTTATCGAGGAAAGATAATAAAAATAAAAATATATGTATATATTGGTATTATATATCTTAAAAGGAAAATGAAATAATAATGATAAATATTATTATTTGGGTCTATAAATAACATTGAAATGTTTATATTGAAAAGAAAATGAAAAAAAAAAGTTCTTCATCTTCTTCACTAAGATGGCTCTGTTGGAGGCTTTTGGAAAGTCATTTTTGACAAATCTTGAAGATTTAAGTGACGAATTTTTTCCATCAAGGTTGAATTGGTTTCAATCTCAATTTTGGGATCTACTTTAATTGGGAATTGACTGTCACGAAAGGATGACATGTTTTTTTTAGCTAATCTCGAGGTAAGATATTTTACTATTAGACATTCAGATTATATTTTAAGAGCTTGCATGTATTTTCTATTATGCATTGATATAGCTAAGATACATAATATAACCAATATGAATGACTGATATGTTATGAATGATATGTTTATGATACGTGATATATTAATCACATGATCAAGGATGTTATGATTAATATTCATGTCATGTTTATGATGTTTATGATTATGTTACATGATATTTGGATGAGTATTATGTTAACTTTGTCTATTAAGGTTGTATCCATATGGGTGTCCCTCGGAATCACTACATTTTCACAGATTTACGAAGTGTGAGTTCGACACGATCATCATTCTATCATGTTTATGTTTATGAGTGGTCTGACGGGATCACTACAGCCTGATATCATAGGTGTTCCTTAGGGTCAGTAATAGATGACATTGTTCCTTTGGGATCACTAGATTATAGGGGTGTTCGCGATTCGGTTCGGTTTAAAGCTAAAATCACACCGAACCAAAAAATGAAAAAAAATCTAACTTGAAACCGAACTGAATCGCTCATTTGCGTCAAACTTAATGGAAACTGAACCCCTTATGCATAAAGAAAATCGAATCAAAACTGAACCCCTTATGCATATAAATATTATAATTGAAATCCTTTATGAACATTGTACATAAATAATTCTACAAAGTTTCAAGCATATATTAAATTAATTCCTATAAAGTTACAAACATAGAAGTTTTAAAAATAGAGACATAGAAGTTTCATATAACATTGAAGTTTTAAAGTCAATCAAATAATTCCTACAACATAGAAGTTTCAAAGTTCACCTAATATAATTAAAAATCATACAATCATACAAACTTCTTCAAGACAACTTCTCTTTTACATTCTTCTCCTTCTCGTTCCTCTCCTTGGTTTTTGCCTTTATACCCGCTTTGAAGTCTAACAAAAAAATCTTATTGCTAACATAATAATGACATGATCAATATATTTGAATTTTGAAGTATGCAAATTAATTAGAAATAATGCTCTACAGATACGAACCTTCTTCAACCGTTGCAATATCCTCCAAGTACTTTTTTAAGATCAACATATTCAATATTAACTGGTTTTGAACGTAGCCAATTTTGTGCACATACGAGTGACTTAACTGTGGTTGAAGCTAAAGTGGAATGAAATGGGTCAATCACTCTACCACTAGTACTGAATGCAGACTCCTAAGCAACTGTGGATACGCTAATATATCTCATCCTCCTCCTACTACTACTCCTGCTGTCGCTTCTGCTGCTGCAATCGAGCTTGAAGATGGTTCATTGCTATGATAATTTAAAGTATATTCACTAAACAATCTTCTCAAAACAGACTCCACCTTATTCCCTACTTCTTTTGTTGTACCATGTTAAATAATTGAGTCAAAGAATACATGAGAGATTTCATCTTGTAACATGAATCCAAAACAAATGCAACATATAAAAAGAAATTTGTTTTCGCAGTCTTCCTGCAATACTTATCGTACTTTTCTTGCATTTTCAAAGCCATGTCATGCAAAAAATTATTGTCAGGACCACCTACACTTGCATATTTTTTTATTCAATTCTGAACAATACCAATCTTGGAAGATAGTGTTGGAAGTAACATAAAAAGATCCTGAAAGCCTAATAGTTACTTTATAGAAAACAAAACAAAATTGGTAAATATTCTTGCAATTTTTCAATCTCTAGAAGTTGGTTTGCACTCGTCATTCACGTAAACCGTATCGTAGTCTTCTAACCTCTCAACTGCCTTTTCAAATTTTTCAGTTGCATCAAGCATCAAGTATGTGGAATTCCATCTAGTTTGAACATAAAGCCACAATATATTCTTGCAAGATATGTTTTCCTAACAACATTTTGACTTCAAATCAATGTATCATTCATATCTTTCAAACCACCACATACAATTAAATTCAATATATATGTGCACATCACCTAACATGCACAAAATCCCCATCCAACACAAATGCATGTTTGAAATGTTTCTTTAAATAAGCAATAATTGTATGATTTGATGAAGCATGATCAACGATTAAGGTCAAAACCATATCAATACCCCAATATTTCAAACATTTTTCCACCTCTTTTCCTATTGTTTCCCCTTTATGATTTTCAATCTGAGAGAAATTAATTATTCTCTTATGAAACTTCCAATTTCTATCAACAAAGTGTGCAGTCAAAACCATATAATTAACATTTTGAATATCTCTTATGAAGCTTCTAATTTCTATCAGTCTTAAGTGAGACTCTATATCATTCATTCACAAAAATATCTCTCAACTGTTCTCCCAAGTTAGTATATATTCCTAAAAGATCTCTGGCAATAGTACTTCAATAAGGAATAAAAAATCTTGGTTCTATTAACATCAAAGTCTCTTCCACAAACCTCTTAAATCCCCCATTCTCCACAAATCTAAAAGACAACTCGTCAATTATGATAATCTCAACAATTAGTTTTCGAGCACTCTCAATGGTAAATATCTTATCATTAACTTTTTTACCGTCCCTATCATTGTCTTTATTCTGAAATACTAACTTTGTTTGAGTCATATATACTTTATTAAATTTAAATTGATAAGGATTTTTTTTACAGTAATGTTCAAGATGCGTTCTCATAGTTGAATTTCCATTCCTTCTTGGATGACATGCATACACCGCATCAATAATTACATTTAGCATGTGGATCGTCATCACAATATTTAGAGCATTTAGTAAAATGATCTCATACCATAAACGTATTTTTCATCTTCTTTCAAGATGGTTGGAGTTCTGGCAGTGGCATGATAACCTTAACGACATCATTTTTGTTCACACTAGAACAGTTGTTGATCTTGCTACTTGTGTCTGATTTAGTGTTACCATCGTTATTGGTCAAACTGGTAGACATTCTGCGTAGTGCCTACCATAGGAATAAAAAAGGTCTTTAATTAGCATGAAAATGATAATGAACAAACAATACAAGAGTTGCATTTGCTTTCATTTGGCGTTTGCGTTTGTGGTAATATATCAAGTTACTTCCAACAACAACCAACGCGTCAACTAGAGTTTGCGTCGACTACCTAGCGTTTATCAACTGTCTGCGACTTTGCTAATCACCAACTTCAATTTCAACTAACGTTTCAAGTTAGAGGAGCGTTTGCATCTGTGTTCAACTAACGTTTACGGCTGGAAGAGCGTCTGCGCCTACGTTTCAAGGCATTAGGATTTTATCACCAGAGGAAGCATTTATATTTAAACAACGTTCAAATCGCCGGAGGAATCAAACATGACAACGTCTGCATCTGCTTTTAAATCGCCAAAGGAGTCAAGTGTGACAACGTTTGCGCCTGTGTTCAAGTCGTCAAAACCTTGGAGAGATTGCCTTAACTAGCATCGTTAAGAGACACAGCCAGATGAGCGTCTGCTTTTCGTTCTACCGTGATTTTTTGTTCCAACTTCCAATGACTAAACTTGCGTAAAACCTAAGTTAACTTATACATTTAATTATTTATTATATTATGTTATGTTATATTATATTATATATATATATACACATAATTTTTTTAACTAAAGCAGTTCGATTCGGTATTAGTTTGATTTTAACATCTTAAACTAAATCGAACTAGATAAAAATGGTTTTTTAAAAATTAAAATCGAATTAAACCGCATGCACTCGATTTTGGTTCGGTTAGTCATTCGGTTCTGTTTTCAACTTTATTTTGAACACCTCTACTAGATTGCGTGTGTTCCATCAGGTACACGATAGTTGTAGCCCTATATCTTAGGTGTTCCTTCGAGTCACCAATAGATGAGTGTGTTCCTTTGGGATCACTAGATTGCATGTGTTCCATTGGGCACACATAGTTTTGGGTACCTCCTCACAGAATCTTAATGGAAAGTTAACAGACACCTAGCAAAACTAGTAGTGGGTGTCTTACTGGGTATATTTTATATACTCACTCTTTCTCTATCTTTAATATTTCAGGGAGAGGTAAAGGATGTGAAAAGCTGGCGAGTGACAAAAAGGGTCTTTGACCTGCCATATGACATGCCATATGTTGATATTTTGTTTTTAGACATTTGTAATTAATTTTTTTATCCTATTTATTTAAGTTATTTTATTTAAAGAATTGTTACGCGCGTGAGTCATGTTTTCACAATATTTTACTGAATTTGCAAATTTTATGTCTTTTGAATATTTATTTAATATGAATTTTGTTAAAATTTTAGTTTTCCTCTTTTCAAGAAAGTGTCTTTTGCTATCGGTCTTTTGAGTAATGACCTCAACTTAGTATAAAAAGTTGGATCGTTACATTACCATTACAAGCAGGTCGATCTTTTACGAGTTGTTTGTAAAACATCTAGGTCAAAAGTCAGCTTTACCCCTTAAAATGATCTTTATCTCCTTAAGTATCATTGATCTTCCAATGAAAAATTTCTTTATGAATCATAAACTAAGTTCTTTTTTAGTCTGTGAGAGTGTGAGACTCTTTATTCAAGTTCTAGAGTCAACACTTAAAAGAACTATGGTTGTTTATTTTGGACTAGGACTTAATGATTTTTTGTGTGTGTATAACGCAATTGTAATACGTCACCAAGTCAGGTCATTGAGTGTAATGTGCTTACTGTAACTCTCTATAAGGCATGCTTCAATTCTAGGTGATGAGTCATAGGTCATGATCATAGCATGCAAAAAGCTTACAATGTGCCTCTTCATCGCGTAATTCCTAAGTCCTCGTTGAGCACAAGATTTCATATCGTTTGTCCAAGTGCAAGTGAAACAGTAGGTTTACTTGGATGATCCAAGGTCGAACACAGAGAATTGTTATAGACGTTAATTCTAGGATCTACTCTTCATTTAGGCAAGTTGAATGAATTAAAGAATAAAATATATAATAATTTTAAGTACACAACGAGAGTTTGTAAGGCGAAGTGAAGAAAAAGGTATAATGATGCGTCTAACTTGTATCAAGGGAGTGAAGGAAGGAATGTCCCCGTGCTACCATTCGAATAAGTAAAGAGATAACTTTGATGCGATCTGACTCACTAAAACATACTTATAATTAAGGCATGCTTCTCTCGAAGTCATATACGCCACACATGACTACTTTTCAGATATCCATATGTTCAAATATGGTTAGATGAGTTATATCTAGAAAAGACCACTTATGAATCCTATAGTATTTCATGATTAAGGAGTGCTACCTTTCGGTATCTATTGTCCACATTTGCCCTCCTTTTAGGGTACAAATGTTAGAAATACTCTCATGAAGAGGCAAGGTTCCTCTTTGTGTGCTCTAATTAGGTTCTAGCTACTTTCTCTCTTGGGTAGTTAGTAACTTATGTTGGCCAAGCAATAACAATAGCACAATTAACACGTGAAAATTTATAAGTGACTTTTCTTATACTGACTTATCGTCTACCTAAGCTACTAATAACACGTTGACTTGTAGAAAGAAGAGAAATATTGGACTGAAAAACTATATTTGTATAAAACCATATAGAAAGTAGGTCATAGACCTATATACAATCTGTACAATATGAAGTATGAAATATAAAGGAAACAACAAATGGAAGGCAGAGAAAATGGATCATTGTTACAAGTTAGGGGATTAACATAGATAGCCTTCTTCTCCATCATAACTACACATTATCTAAGTAGCTCATTTAGACTCTCTCTCTCTCTCAAGGTCTATCTAGACCTCCTTTGGCCTATTTGGGTCTCATTTTCTTGGTGAAGACGAAGTGCTTGTATATATTACTTTTTGGCGAGAAACTTTTATTCCTCTAAGTGTGTCAGCACTGTCATCTAGTCCTATGAAGTCACATCATCCCAACTATCATCCTTATCTTCGTGAGCTTTCATCGTGTGATGTCATGGTTCCTTGTCTAGGGTTGTTAGTCACCAAGCTAGTTCCCATTGTGTAGCCTTTGCGTGAGATGTCCTGCATGATTTGCTCATTTCTTCTTTTCTCCCTTATCCTGCGTTTAAACATGATAATCGCGTAAAACAGGAATGACACTTATGCAAGCTGTATTTCTAAATACTTATGCAACACAAGTCACACGTTCTAATCATCTCCTTATGCATTTTGACTTCATTATTCTAATAGAAAGGACTATAATAATGGTCATTTATGCACATTATCAAACTACTTATTTACTCCTTTTATATGGGAATGATGGATTTTGTCTTGCAAAATTACATTTTCAACTCCTCATGTGGTTAAATCCCCAAAATAGTAAACATATTAAACCAACAACTCGGGATACTCTCACCACGATAAAAATCAAAAGATGAGTCCTCGCAATTAAGAGTTCATAAATCATTCAAATTAAGATCGAGTCACATATGATTGTCATGTGAAATATTTTTCTCTTTAATTAACAGATACTCCACTCACATGTCTCCACATAAATGATTTGGATAAATCATTTGTAACAATATTACAAAATGGGTTGTATCTTTTTTTGTAAAGGGTATTTTAATAAATGCACAGACGAGGATTTGAACCTGGAACATCTTGTCCACAGGTACATACAGGTGCCAATTGAGCAAAGCTCATGTTGGCAAAATGGGTTGTATCTATAGTGTCACCAAAATAAAGTGTTCATCCTTATTCATATATTATAAACATTTGGTTTATTACTTGAATATGATCCATTTATATGTCAACCACATACTATACTATTCAATATTATATATAATAACTATGAATTTAAAATGTTAATATATAATTTGGTATTGCATATTAATAACTAAACTAAATACTTATTAAACAACTAATTCTCTATGAGGCTTTAGGAGACACTAATCCTACTAAATTTTCTTTTAGAAACTAAGAATAAAGTTGGGTCGAAAGCAAAATTAAAATTAGAATCTAACATGAAAGAATGTTTTAGATTCTAAAGTAAAGGTAATAATGTGGGACTTAATTTGGTATGACATAAATTTTTAGAAACGAACATATGCTCTCATCGTGATGTTGGAATTTATGTCCTAAAACTTGTAGTTTGTAGTTAAAATTATTTTCTATTCAATAAAGTGGTTATCGAGGACTTATTAGTGAAAATAAAATAGTTGATCTTAAAGCCAATAAACTAAGGTCTCTAGGCTATTTTTGAGTAAACTTGAACTTTATGTAGACATAAATGTGGATCAAGTTCGAGTATATAACATAAATAGTCTATAGTATACGAATAAGGTTGGGTACTGTATTCTGGTGGACACTATTGATGTAATCCGCTTTGTAGTCAGTACATAAACGATGTGATCCTGAATCGTTCATGTAAAGATATGGAAATAGGGGCATATTATATAAAGAGTTTAGTCACTTTTAGGTTATAACACTGTTAACTATATAAAACTGACTATTTCAATTATAAATATCCTTTGTAACGTAATATTAATTATAAGCTAACTATGAACTTTTGTTCACACAGAATTATCTTTAAATCTTCATAAGTAAGGGCAGCTTAACAACGTTAGCCCAATAAGACTCTCATTTCTAGGGTAAGACTGTGTGGATAGCTAGGGACCTAGGGCGTAAGACGAATTTCACTCCTACCCGTTTTTTGGATAGTAGATAGATTGTTCCTTTAAGGACTAAATTCAGGTATTGAATAAGGAGTTCCACCCTTTCATTAACTTGAGAGGGATCTAGTTTATAGGTTGAACCTAAAACCAATTGTTAAAATAGTGAATCAGTGGGACCTGAGGAGCAAGTTGTAGTCTGAGGGTAAAATGATACTTTGATCCAGTCGAGGTTACAAACAACTTGTGAAAGATTAACTTACTAATCATGGTTATATCAGATGGATATAAATATATTTATAGTCTGAGCGGAGTGCAACTACGAGATTTTAGTGGAATGATTTGTTAGTTAATGAATGTTTTAGTTTGGTCTAAGGAGTTTAGCTAGTTAATCTCGAATCGTTGGAGCTCATGATCTTAGGTCCATTAGGTTTCCCTACTAGCTCATTTGGAATTAACTTAGAATATTTTGTTGGATTATTTGGAATAGTTGAAAACTTGGAATTAGATAAAAAGAGAGAAATTGACCTTGGAATTTAAATATTATATATAGGCATCAGTAACATGTTTAAGATAGAGCTTTATGTTTAAATGTGATTTAAATATTAAAAATATGAATACAGATTCATATTTGAAACCTTGGAATTGATGGAAGTTGTCAAATTTGTTGGGATTTATGTCATAAAACTCATATATTGTAAATATAATCAATTAACCGTTATTAATAAAGTGTTATTAGTATAATACATGTTATTGATTATATTATTAGTTTTGTCTTCACAAACCAAGTCCATAAACTAACATCCTAAGTTGTTTGATAAACTTGAACAATATGTAGAGACATACAAGGATCAATGTTCGAGATTAGCTTAAAGGGTCTATAGCAGAGGGATAAGGTTGGGTACCTTATCCTGGTAACACTTTTGATATGACTCACGTTTGTATAACGCAATGATCAAACACTTTCATGTAGGTGACATGCGAGTGAAGGTATCCTATGCAATGAGTTCGCAAAGATCGAACCACGAATTAATAACTACTAGATGTAACTTCGTTAACTAGTTAAGTTTCTATTTCATTAGGATGACCTAGGTAAATTAGTCTTAATTATGAGTGTATTATGAACTCCTGTTTGCGTGAGATCGTCCTTTGATTTATACGAGTGAGAGTGGCCAGATTGTCGACTCAGTATGCTTATCATTTTGGGAACAAGATCGAGTGAAGAGCTGGAAACATAATCACACAAGATGGAATTCACTCCTTCCTGACTTCAAGGTAAGTAGATGAGTTCTCCCTTAAATGATGTCTTATAGACTTAAAAAAAAAGGTCCTACCCTAACCCCTAAATGGTCCTACCATCTCTATGGCACGAAAGAGGTTTTTGTTTATTGTTTGGACCATAAACAAGTTGTTCATTATGGGAGCACTGATATTTAAAAACTATAGGTAACCTAGGGGTAAAATGGTAATTTAACCCATCTGGTATTACGAACACTCGTGAAATACTAACTTACTCTTATTGATCTATATCCGTGGACACAAAAATATATTTACAGTGAGAAAAGTTCAGTTGTGAGTCTTTAATGGAGTGTACACACAGTTAACGAATATTAATTAATGTGGTTAATGAGTTTAGCCAATTAATCTCATACTATTATAACTTCTGATCTGTAGGTCTATTAAGTCTCATTCCTAACTCGTAAAGGATAATGAGATTTAATTATATTGGTTGTAATTTGAAATGTTCAAATTTACTTTGAGAATTAGTATAATGTATAGTATAATGTATGATGATACTTTATTATATAAAGTTTATATTTTAATCAAATTTAATTTTGAATATGACTCCAAATTAATTTACGAGAGAATATTTGAATGAGTTCAAATATTAATTTTATGTGAATTGGATTCATATTAAAATTATTGGTTATGAGATAAATTTATATTTGAATATGATTCAAATTTAATTTAAGTTAATTATAAGATATTTAATTTAGCTATTAATTAATTGAAGAATTAATTAATAGTTTAATTTAATTTAATTTAATTTAATTAATTTAAAACTATAAGATATTTGAGAGATATTCATTAATTATGATTTAAATGATTGAATATGATTTAATTAATTATTAATTGATTAATTAGTAAATTTAAAATTTATATTAATTTAAATTTTTTTAAATTAATAGAATCTCATGATTCTCTCCTACTCCCTCGAGGAAAATGAATTATAATTATACATAACAAAAACAGTTTTTCTTAATCAAATAAAGAAAAGGCCAAAGCTTTTGTTTTCTACAAAAATAATTTTCTCTCCAAAACATTTCCTATCCCAATTGGTTCCCATAAACCAATTTCATCACATAGGATAAGAAAAGTCTTTGACGGGGGTGTCTCTAAATTTGGAAATTTAGTAGATTTAGAGACGTCAAACTACGTAAGTTTTCTCTCTCTAATATATACTTTATTAAAACATGCTTAATAAGAAAATTGGTTTCTTATTTTTTTTTTTTTTTTGCCAATGTATTGATATTTTGGAATTTTTAAATTAAATTGAGGAATTGTTCTATAAAGTCTTTCGTTGCCTAGGGCTTTTATCCATTCAAAAGTGTTAACTTTTCACTTTGAAAAGTCAAACCTTGATCGACTTTATATTCAAATGAGATTTGAATTTCGAACAAAATGAATGCGGATTCATGCTCGGGATGTCAAAATGTCAAATTTACATTTTGCTCTTAGACTAATTTAATTAAGTTAAATAAATCACTATCACTTGTTTAGATTTGATAAGCTCATCACATGCAATTTTACATGTGATTTGCAAGTGGTTTCAAGCATTTAAGACATCTAACCCACTAATAGTTGGTGAAATACGAAGGGTTGATAATGGGAAGTTCATTACATGCAATCATGCATGTAGTTTGCTTATAAAAAGGTTTATTACATATATGTAAAAAACTTTTTGGACTTTTGAAAATTTTGTTTTGTAATTTGGAATTGCAAAATAAACCAAATACTCTTTTTCTCTCCTTAATCTCAAACAAAAGTTATTCATTCAAATTCCATCTATCTCTCTATTTTCTTCACCTTACATGTTTCATAACTTGATTCTAAGTCCAGAGAATAGCAAATCAACACTAGTGGTGTATTCCCGACTTCAAGTTCAAGAGGAGATTACGATGATAGAAAAACTTCAAAGGTGAGTTTTTCTATTAACCATTTCTTCTATTAATAAAGGAAAGTTATGCATGTTAATTACCAAAATGTTTAGTTGCAATTAGCGTAAAATTTGATCCTTATTCCGTTGCGCATGTTTCCGTTTTTTATCACATGGGACATATTAAAATTCACCTTAACTCATGTTAATGGTTGTCAAAGGTTTATTGGTTTTTACGGTAATCCAATTAAGAAAAGTAGATTGAATATTCTTATAAGCTTTTATGTTGCCTATATAAGGTGAATAATCTCCCATGGCTAATGGATTTTAATGAATTATTTTAGACATTTGAAAAACTATAAGATATATAATGGAAGGAAAGTGGAATGGAAAAGTTTAGGAGACCGTTAATCATTTCAATTTGATTTATCTAGGCTATAATGGTGATACTATTGGAATTTATGTCCTAAAACTCGTAGTTTGTAAACTACATTCAATAATGTGATTATTGAATTATATATTTGTGAAATAGAATACTGGAATCTTAAATCCAATAAACTAAGATCTCGAGGATATTTTGTAGACATGAACTTTATGTAGAGTCATAAAGTAGATTAAGTTCAAGTTCATAACCTAAACGGTCTATAGTATTTCTTTTAATTTGATGACCTAGATAACTTGATCTTAATCATGAGCTAAGTATGAACTTCTGTTCACACGAGATTATTCTTAGATTTGCATAGGTGGAGGTAGTTCATCAGTGCTAGCCCAAAATGCCTCTCATTTCAGGAATACGACCGAGAGATAGCTGGAGATATAAGGTGCAAGATGGAATTCACTCTTGATCTCTTCATAGTAGATAGTTTGTTCCGTTATGCACTGAATCCGAGTTTCAACAAGGGCCCCACCCTTTCATTGGCTCGAGAGAGATTTGGTTTATAGGCTAAACTTTAAACCAGTTGTTAATTATAGGATTAGTGGAACTTAAGGAACAAAAAGTAATCTCAAGCGTAAAATGGTAAATTGATCCAATTAAGATTATGAACAACCTGTGAAGGATTAACTTACTAATTATAGTTGGTTAACTTACTAATCATAGTTATATTAGATGGACATAATTATATCTATAGTGAGCGAAGTGTAACTACAGAACTTTGGTGGAATGACCCGTTAGTTAGCGAATGTTGATTAGTTTGGTCTAAAAGAGTTTAGTCAATTAATGTCGGGTCGTTGGAGCCCATTATCTATAGGTTCACTAGGTCACTCTACTAGCTCATTATGGTAATGAAATTTAGAACAGTATGATAAACAAACTGAAATAGTTTAAATTAATTTTTTAATGAATTTTTTGAGAAATAAATGATATTTAAATAAGATGTAAATATAAAAAAATTCGAATAAAGATTCAAATTAGTTTAATTGGATTTGATCGAGATTTGATTTAATGTTATTATTTTATTAATACTAATGGATTAAATTAATTAATATTTAATAATAAAATATTTAAAGATTGATTTTTTAGAAAATTAATTTTGCAAAAAGCAAATTGAAAGTGTGAATTTTTCTGCCAATTATGTGTCACAAATTTAATCATTTTGATTTACTTATAAATATTGGAGCTGTTGCAGAATTGTAAACTAGATTTTGGTGGAGAATTTGATTAGAATTTTGAAGTTGTTAGGTAAATTTTCATATTCTCATTTGGGCCACTTTTAAAAATAACAAAATAAATTATTTACAAACTATAGCAAAATTTTGTCTCCTATCACTGATAGTCTTCTATCATTGATAACATATCAATGACTATAAGTGATAGAATTAGCTATAAGTTGTAAATATTTTGTAAAATTTACTATTTTTAAAAATTTCTCTTCTCATTTTCTCTAAAAAAAATCATTAAATCTGTCATTTGATCCCACAATCGCGTTATAAAGTCAGAGATAATAGTAGAGAAGACTTTCATGATCATCTACATGCTGCAACTTGGAATCGATGAAAACGATCGAAAACTGAGGAAGAATTTCGAATTCAATGGTTAGTGTTCTTAAAATTATATTTTTGCTTAATAATTATATTTTTGCTTAATTTTCAATTTTATGTTAATTAGATAAAATTAGAGTGCTTCGTTTTGATTCTCTTTCGCTAATTTGGGGTTCATGGAGTCTAATTCTTTGATCATAGTTGATTATCTTAATCTTCATAAGTCTCATTATATACTGATTCTAGACCATTATGACTCTCATAATGATTTGTTGATGCTTCGAAAATGAGAAAGGGAAAAAGTCATCCACCTCTAAGATTTGAAGAAGGTTGGATTAATCTTCAGAGCTTTAAGAAAATTATTGAACCCATTTGGTTTGACAACAATCACAAAATGGATGAGGCAACTTTCAAGAAATTGTAGAGTAAAGAAAGACTTAATAGACATTGCATAAGTGCCATTTCGAGAAAGGAAAATGAGTTGAAATCTCTTATTAGCTCTATTGGTAACACAAATCACAACGAGGGGATTAACTCGATTTGGGTTGAAAAGGAGTTTGATATGTTGTTGGATGAAGATGAAAGATATTGAAAATTTCATAAAGTTTATGCCATGGAAAGAATCAACATAATTGCAAGATTATTATTTGATGAAAAGGTTTTTTGGAAGTTTGCTTGAGTTGACTTTCCTCTGCTCGCCCCTTTTTCCCTACTATGCCCAGGAAGTTCAATGTTGATGTAGCTTAGTTAGAGTCTCTTTATCAAAGAGGTATTGGTTGGATTTTAAGGGATCATATCGAGAAGCCACTCATGGGAGATTGCAAGCATATTATCAACAGTTTGGGGGTCTAGAATTTTGAAGCAAATATTATAGTGGATGGTTTGATCGAGATTAAAAAGCATTGACATTAGGAAAATCCTTTGATTGAAGTCGAGTATGAGTTTGGATGTGGTTAGATTGATCATTCAAGAGCTTAATTTGTCTGAAGTTATTTTTTTTTTTTTGTTAAAGAGGCTTTTCGTCTTGTTGTTTATGTTAATATATCTCATTTTTGTAAAGTTTCTAGAGAGAACAAAGTCGTGGCTTCTTTGACATTTTCTTTTGAGTCCTCTTGATTTTGAAAAGACATCTTTCCAACTTTGTTCAATCTTTATTCGTGCATGCATAAAGTCTTGTTTGGTGGTGTGGTTGTTGGTTCAGTTTCTTTACTTGTGTGTTTCAAATAAAAGAATACAATCCAATCACCACCCTAAAAGCATTAGATTAAATCAAACAAGTGAATTTTATGAAACTTATGTTATTTAATATTTATAAAATTAATGAAAGTCTATTGAACAAGAGTGCCACAACCCGGTCGTAGATTCGATAATCTACTTGTTCATACAAATCACTATATATAAATTCAAAGAAAATTTATATAATAGACTTAAGTTATCACTATTTCTATTAGAAATGCACAAAATTCTCATATTCGGTATATAAGAGGAAGATCGCGAATATATAAGTGTGATGTGACAATCCTCTCGATTCTCGATTAGTATAGTAGTTTTTTAGTAAAACCAAAAGTAAGGGTATAGGTGAGTATAACTATTTTCATTATGAATGTTATTTGAAGAGAATGTTTTGTGAATGTTATTTGAAGAGAATGTTTTGTGATACATGATTTGTGACACTAAAGCTAAATTTAGTGGACATATATAATTTTGGTTGAAATTAACCATTGATGCCATAATAAGAAGTAAAGTCAAAAGATGGAAAACTTTACACAACAATACAATTAAATAAATTAAACATTGTAGTCACTGATACAAATAATATGCAATATACTATGGCAT
>JBBPDI010000015.1:7786225-7797048 GCA_037974545.1 Cucumis variabilis | reverse complement strand
TATTATTATTATTATTATTATTATTATTATTATTATTATTATTATTATTATTATTATTATTATTATTATTATTATCCGATTCTTTTCTTTTTCCAACTAAATAAAATCTTCATTCTCTTTCCTCAATTAAATTCATTCAAATCAACTTTTATTTCTCTCCCATGAAATAATCTTTTTACCATATTAATTAAGGAAATTTTAATAAATAGCAAATTTTCCAAAATATAATTATTTTCTATTATTTTTTTTTCTTTCTAAATAATTATCCTCTCTTCGAATACTTATCCTCCAAAACCAATAATAATATCATTAATAATTATATTATTCTTAATATAATTATCTTTTTCCACATTCCTAAATTAATTATACATATCCATATATAATTAACCAAAATTCTTAAACCTTACCAAATTAAATTATCAAAATCATTCAACCTTCAATTAAATCTTTCACAACACCAAAATTTAAATTTTCAACAATTAATTAAATATTCTTCCACTAAATATTTAATTAATCCTAACTTTCACAAAATCAAAAAATTTCCATTGAATGAAAGCAAATAATGTCCAACAAATTAAACAAAACAAAGATAATTATCTTAATTTTTCGAGGCATTATAGATTATGATTGTAGTGTTATGATAATATGCATTTAAGGGAAGAAGTATGATTGTAGTGTTATTATAGTATGCGTTTGGGGGAAGGATTGCTAGTGTTATGATAAAACTTTTTTATTATATAAAATAAACAATATAAATATATATAATTTTAATAAATCATATTATTTTTTGTAAATATGTTTTTTAATATTTTTCTTCCATACGCCGCTTATTTCATAATTTGGTTTTCAAATTGTTATGTTGCACCTTGTTTCTTTTTTTTCCCCCTCTTGTGTCGTTCACAGGTAACGCGCAAACCCGTTAGAGTAGGCAAATATAAATTTGAAGCTGAAATTCACAGAAGAACTGGATTACTAGAAATTATCGTTCGCATAACAGCATAATAACAATACATATGGAAAGTAGAAAAACAGTAAACAAAGCAAGATGAAGTAGCAGACATAAAAGACAAACAAAGGAAATGGAGAAGCAATCAAAGGTTTTCTTGGAGAATGATCGTGCATAAATCAAACTTTATCTCAGCGGGTACGTCCAGGAAAGCTTTCATGTCGTTGACATTGTGCATAAGTATACACATACAGCAACACTTGTCGATTTTAGTCTGTTCAGGGATGGCCTGTAACTGTCAGACGACCTCTTGCTGTGTTGCCCTTGCATCTTGTCGTTGTAAGATCGGCCAGTCTGCAATGTGGTTAAGTTGTTCATTGTCTTACTCAATGGCATTGCGAAGTATGTCTGCAGTTTCTACCGGTTGCCCTCCCTACTTCCTCTTTGACTGCTAGAAGCATTTCTACCGTCACTTGCGCGCTTGGATCATGTGCCTACTATTTCGTTAGGTGACATGTCTAGTCCCTAATTGTATATTGTGGGGAACTTCATATCGTTGCCATTGTTAGCATCAAATCCCTCGTACCCACAAGGTACATTCGACTCGACATTGACGAAATTCATCGTGTATCCTCTCGTCGCATGATCTCTCCCAAAGACGTAGCAAAGTTCGTCGTAGTGAGGAAATTATCTGTTTAGAAGGCCATTCGCGATTGAAGGACTCTGTTCAAGTGTTGTAGTAAATTGTTAGTATTATTTTCAATTATATTTGAATAACCATTGACATAAGGAATAGTGTACCTTCACCCAATCTTCAAACATATCCTTCTCCCCATTGATGCACTTCAGTTCATTGTTCCACCTAACCCACAACAAGATGGGGCCCCCATCCTGGCTACGACATGGAACGTTCTATTTAGCAGTTTTATCCAACTATCGATGGTCGTAGGTTGGATGTTACGTCCTGGCATCTTAGAAGTCATTATTCTTGCGAGCTGACTATGGTACCTAGGTCGGTCCCGTTGTTAGACCTCCAGCCACTAGCATTCACTAACTCTACCAGGCACTCGACGAGGGTGGTCCTTCTCTTTTATCCATAAGTGCTTAGGAAGTCTTGAAGAACTTACCATACTAGAAAATGAATGCAAACATATTAATCACATGAATTTTGCTACTAAAAAATCACATAAAAACATAAGACATTGTGCTCCTAGGGTGTGTCATTCATTTCGTTGGTAAACAAATAAATTGCTTAAAGAAATTCAAACCATATAAAAAAACAAGTAAATGAGGGTATCATTAATGTTCAAATTAAATGTAAAAGTGAACTACTACTACACTAGTCATGCTACTGATTACACAACTCCCAATCACTTAACATTTCTTCTACAAGCTCGTCTCTCTATTGACTCCATTCTTTAGAGGTCTCTATGTAGTGTATATTGTCCTTGGCAATTGTCGTGTGGGTTGAATCACCCTCATCTATGTTGTTTGATATATCAACGTTCATCATCTCTCTATTGATGAGGTTGTGCAATAGAAAACATGCGAGTATCATACGACATTAAACTTCTACATGGTAGTACGATTTTCCTCGCAAGATTGCTCACTGACCCTTCAATACACCGAAAGATTTTTCAATTACATTTTGTGTAAAAAATGTTTCACGTTGAAGAACTCTTTTAATGTTGAAGATGCATTTTCAGATCCACGCCACCCTTGTAGGTGGTATCTTTGCCCTTTGTATGGTGCCAGGAAACCCTCAACTTTTAGGTATCCAACATCGCATAGGTAGTAATAGCCTGTGATGACATCACATGCTTTAAATGTCGTAACTCAATACAGAAAAATTATACTTTTATATATAAATGTGTACGTAGTTACCTTTTGGCATCTTCAGGCCATTCAATCTTGAAATGGCATCTCAAAGGATGCGGAAGACGTTGGAAACATATCCTTTCCAATTGGCTAATACGAATACGAAATCACCTTTCGTATCATATACTCCAAGGACATTTGTGGCAACTTCTCCCTTTCATGTTCTATATCTCGGATGTTACTTGTTGAAACGTTGACCTTGGTATATGTGCCATCTAATGCACCAAGATAATTTTGCAACACAAAATGAGCAAATCAGACGTTGGAGCCATTCAAGTACGTAGATGATTTAAAAACACGAACCGCAAACCATCTCCATCTTGAATCTATGGAACAATTTGTCATTGGTTATGGTTTTTTCAACAACTCATCATGCAGACGTAAGATTGCCAGCAACACTATTGAAATGTCATGAAATTGTCTCATCGAACTGCATGAATTTCCTTTTAATCACACGATTTGTCACGTCGTGTGCAGGTACATGGAGAAACATTGTCGCCATCTCCTCAACATCGACGATTTTCGTCAATGCTAATCCAGCGATGGTTCTAAGTAGGTGGCATAGAATGATGAAACATCTTCGTCCATTCTTGAACTTTGCTAACATACTAGGTCTGACTCATGGATCATTGATTTGTTGAGGTTTTGTCAGCTCAGACTTAATAATTTTGCATGTATATAATATAAATGTAATACGCCACTAAGTCAGGTCATTGGGCATGATGCACTCACCATAACTTTCTTTATTGCTTGCTTTAATTCTAGACTATGAGTCATAGGTCATGATCATAGTATGTGAGATGCTCATTATGTACCTCTTCATCATGTGATTCATAAGTCATTATTAAGTACAAGTTTTTCTACTACTTATCCAAGTGCAAGCGAAACAGTAGGCTTACCGGGGTGATCTAGGATCAAACACAAGGATTTATTTACAGACATTAGTTCTAGGATCCACTTATCATTTAGTCGGTATGACAATTAAATAGAAAGAATATAAAGAATTAAAACTACTCGCTAACACCTAAAGACTCATGCACAGAGAATAAATTATGATAATGCAAGATGGAAGATTGAGCGAGCTAACTTGTGTGCGAGAAAAAGATGAAGAAAGGTCTTCACATTATTAGGTGATGGAGCAATGTGAGCACATGATTAAGATGACCTTCTCTTGAAGTGTTTAGACATCACACTTGCTCACCTCTCGGGATGCAAATGACTATGCTTGATTAAGCGAGCTATATCTAGAAGACTTTGCTTATAATACTTATAGAACTTCTCATTTAAGGACAACAATCTCTTAGTGCCTAATGTCTGCACTTGTTCACCTTTTGGGATATAAATGATGGAAGTTATCTCGCTAAGGTGGTATTTTTTGTCAAACTCCTCCTTGCGCGTATTAATCCTATCCTTGCTACTTGCCCTCTCGGGTGGTTAGCGATTGACACTGGCCAAGTGATGAATATAATTCAATTAATGGAATAAGCATTATAAGTTAAACTTCTTATCAAGAACCTATCACAACTCTAACTACTCATAATACATTGACAGGTGAGAAGTCAAGAAATGATGGATTGAAAAGATGTAAACATGCAATATATGTATAAACGACCACTGTACAGTGTGAACAACATATATTACAATGAAGTGTAAAAATAAAGAGAAAGAAGAGTGGAAAAATACTACAAGTCATGGAGAAAACAGGGGAAGAAATTCTCTCTTGCTTGAGCTTATAGCCCTCTAATTGGCCTAATTATGCCTTGCACCCATTCAAGTGCTCTTTGTGTCCATACAAGCATATTCTCCTTGGTGAAGATGAAGTGCTTGTATAGGCATCTTTTTGACGAAAAAACTTCTATGTCTCTGAGTGTGTCAGTACTAACTCTAACACTGTAAAGTCACGTCATTCCAACTATCATTCTTGTCTTCTAGTGAGCTTTTCTCATGTGCTGACATGTTTCCTTGCATGGGTTGTTAATCGACAAGCGAGTTTCCATTGCATGGCTTTTGCACGAGATGTTCTCTGTGCTTTGCTCCTTTCTTCTTTTCCCACTTATCTTGTGTTTAAACATGTTAATCGCGTAAAACAGGCATGATGCTTATGTAAGTTGTACGTATTTCTAAGTATTTATAAATTTATAACACGAGCCACATGCTTTGATCCTTTTCTTATACGTTTTAACCTCATTATTATAATAAAAGGTTGTATAATAACACGTGCCTATACACATTATCAATCATGCAGAAGTACGCTAACTGTCTAATTCTATGCCTAGTGTCGTGAGGTACATGAGTTATCCTCTTTGTTTCGTTCTGTAACAATTCCAACATTAGTAGTAATTGACGTTAGGATGTTATGAATGCAGTAAGTGGAGACAAAAATTGTTTTTCGTCCATTATAATTTTTCTTTTTTCCACATATTTTCCTAAAAAATAGTACATCAATTTATAGAAATTATAATACATACATACATATATAATGACAACTTGTTTGTATGTGTCATTTATTTGGTTCCCCAAAGTGGACTTGGATAATTCTTTCTATGTACAAAATGATTAAGGAGACCTACTTAACTTTTTAGACAATTCCCTTTAATAAATTAAGAAGAAATTTGTAAATACAGTTTTTATTTGAAAACTTGTGAAGGTAGGCATATCTATTTTATACTATTGCATGAGTTACAAATTTATATATCCTACCTCAAGCTAATGTGCGTCTAAGTGCATGTTTACGTTATAAAATTCCTTTGAATAATAAACATTTTTTTTTCAGTTTTATGGTTCCAATATAAATCTTGACGAAAACCAACAATGTGTACAAATTGCATTAAGTTATGTACAATAATAACTTGGGTTGGGTTGAAAGAAATGATCATTTAAATATATATATTTGCTTCATGAAGTTATCTTTCAATAAATCCAATTTATTGATAATAGTAAAAAAGTATGTGTGTGTATTTTCTTTAAAATTCTACGTTTGAACATGAAATTTTACAACTAAAAATAATGAAAGAACAAAGTGGTAGTTAATAACCAATTTTATCACAGTTATGCAATAAAATAAATTAATCGAACATGTTAACCATGATATTACAAAATGAAGACACTAACTACATGGTCATTAAAGTACAAAAAAAATTGTTAAACAAACAGTAAAAACTATGAATGAAATAAAGGAAATTATTACAACATTCCATTAACAAAACCGTGAATAGAAGGACCTTGAAAAAGTACATGGTTATAACCATAGTACCTCGTAAATGAATTGTTTAACTGATACAACTTAAAAATATGAACAAAAAAAATTACAAAACAAATCTATGCATGAAAAGTACATATTAGATCATGGTAAAAGAAACAAAAGTTGTGAAAACATACCTTAATCGATATTTGCCCTTACAAATCCAAAAAATCGTACAATTAAATACATAAGCATCAGTAAATAATGTAAGGGAAAGGAAGTAGCATCAAAGTTAAGAATTCGTGCAAAGTCAATAAAAAGGAAGAACGTTGCAGTAGAATTTCGTGTAATGAAAAAAATGGCATCACAAGTAAATGCGAAGCAAGCAATGACAATGTGTATGGAGAATATACACATGCTGTAAAACTACAACAGAGAGATGAACCATAAGGACTAAACATATGGATAAAACACTTCAAAAACTGAAACTAATAATTCAAGCTAAACATGATAATGAAGCAAGGTAAACATACACAATACACTTTGTTAGAATATTTGTGGGTCCGTCGTTGAAAGTCAAAGATGGATGGTTTATTTGTTTAGCTCATTTAAGAAAGTTTGTAAAGAATATTATGATGGAAAAAAGATTTTATTCGATTCCTTTTTTTTAAAAAAAAATATTTCTTTAAGGAAAGGTTGTGAAGAATATTCTAATGGAAAAATTATTTTATTTGTTTCCTTTTTTTTGAAAAATATCATTTCCATATTTATTGAAGATTTGTCGTTGAGATTATAATGTGCGTGTATGGACATTATCCAGCAAGCTTTATTTTGTAAAAAATGGAGAGAAACGTATAACTGCGAAGAGGAAGACAGTTTAGTGAAGAACGACTTTGTGAATAAACAGTCAGTTATTCATAAGAACCTGAAACGTGTAAGTTCTCTCAATGATGTGGTTTGTTTCTGATACGTGTATCAGTTATTGTTAGACTGAGATTACAATATTCAAAATTTAAGTTTCTGTAGTATGATGATTTAAAAAATTCGATGCTTATGTCTTGATGAAGAACGTGATTTAGGGGGAGTTCCTCTAGTTACCACCTTAATATGTTGATTGATGAGAAATTTGATTAAGGGGGAGATTTTAGTTAGCCAGATAATCTATATTTGAAATAGTTTAGTGATAGTGTTACTTGCTGTAATATTGTATCATTGATAGTAATGATTGAGGAAGTTTAGTGAGGGACTTTGTACTAAGAATCATAATAGTTTAATTATGATTTATATATAAAGAAATAAATTTTCTGATCTCGGGTCAAGGACCCCCCAGACGCAAATGATGTGTCATCAAACTGGGTTAACAATATATAGTGTTTCTACTATCTCTACTTATCTGTACTGTTAGTTGTTCTTATTGTTGATTAACTGAGGGTTTATCCTATTTTGCTGTTGTTGTCTCTTTCACTGTTTTATCAATTAGTATTAAAGCAAGGTTTACTGCCTTAAATGAACTACGTGCGTGAAGGTACTTCTACATCAAGGCCTCTTGTTCTAAATGAGGCCAACTATGTATATCAGAAAGTGAGAATGGTTTCGTTTCTGAAATCTATGGACAATAAGTGTTGGAAAGCTGTGATTTTTGGTTGGGAACATCCCACAATCAAGAATGTTGTAGGAAAGGTTTCTCTTAAACCTGACCTTACCTGGTCTAAAGAAGAAGATGAAGAATCTTATAGAAACTCCCGAGCACTAAAAGAACTATATAATGAAGTTGATCAAAATATTTTTAAACTTATCAATACATGTTCATCTGCCAAGGAAGCATGGGATGTTCTGGAGGTCGCTTATGAAGGAACATCCAAAGTGAAAATATCAAGACTTCCGATTCTAATGTCAAAATTTGAAGCTCTTAAATTGATTGAAGATGAAGATGAAAATGAAAACGATACTTGAATCTAATGTTCGTGTTCTGGACATAGCAAATGAATCTTTCGCTCTTGGAGAAAAGTTGTCTGATACAAAACTGGTAAGAAAAGTATTAAGATAACTTCCTTTTGGGTTTAACATGAAAGTCACTACTATAAAGAAAGCTAATGATATTACCACCATGAGATTAGATGAATTATTCGAGTCTTTAAGAACTTTTGAACTATGCATCAAAAAAGAAAAATAGTGTTGCGTTTTAAGGGGTAAGTGATGATGTTGTAAAATCTAGTCAGAAAATGTCTCAGGATGAAAATCTTGCTCATCCTGAGACTGTTGATCTGCTATCAAGATGGATTTCAAAATTTAAAAGCAAGTTTTATAAGGAGTCAAGAGGTCTTGGAACTCAGCAAAATAAAGATCTCCTCAACTTAAACAATAACAATTCTAGTTCGAGATCTTCCTAACATTTTTAATTCCTCAAGAAGAAGAGATGTAGATTATGCAAATGATCAAGCTATTAAAATTGATAGAAGTTTAAAATGTTACGAATTTGAAGGTTTTGGTCATTACCAAGTTAAATATGCAACTTATCAAAAACGGATGAAAAAGGGATTTACTACTACCTTGTCTGATGATTCATCCTCAGACAGGATTGTGATGTTTATGGTAAAGCACTTATTAGTTTTA
The DNA here is from genome assembly GCA_037974545.1 of Cucumis variabilis. Lineage (NCBI taxonomy): Eukaryota > Viridiplantae > Streptophyta > Magnoliopsida > Cucurbitales > Cucurbitaceae > Cucumis > Cucumis variabilis. Next base: position 7,788,430 of record JBBPDI010000015.1, on the reverse strand, counting down.
TTTGAGAAGAAGTTGTGGAAGATGTACCTAGTTTATTAGAAAAAGAAGTAATCAAAACTATTTCTTTATCTGTTGATGAGATTATGACCATGTGGATGAAGGGATAAAAGCCCTATGGCAGCGGAAGATTTAAAGAACTATTCCTCAAATTAATTTGAAAATTTTAAAATAGTAGTACATTGGCAAAAATTTAGAATCAAAATTCTAAATAAAAACTAAGTATGTTTTTAATTTAAAAGATGAAGAAAACTTACTTTCATTGACATCTCTGAATTTACAAACTACCGAATTGGGGACACCACACGTTGAAAACCTTCCTATCCTCTGAGATAGGATGGAAAAATGTTTTGAGGTAGTTGAGAGAAATTCTTTTCTTTTTGCAGAGCAAAAACCTTGACTTTCTTTCTTGATAAATTCCTTCAATAATTATTTTCTTCTATATATTTATAACTCTCTTTCCTTTTTGGAATAGGAAGAGGAGTAGGAGAGAATCATGAGATTTTATTATCAAATCTACTAATTAATTAACAATTAATCAATTAATTAATAGTTAACTAAATTATATTTAATTAATATTTCATTCAAATTTGAATGAATATCTCTCCAATATCTTATAGATTTATATTAATATAATTAGTTAAATCATATTTAATTAATATTTCATTCAAATCTTATTTGAATGAATATCTCCCCAATATCTTATAGATTTAATTAAATAAAATTTAATTAAATCAAATTGAACTATTAATTAATTTTCTAATTAATTAATAGCTAAATTAAATATCTTATATTTAACTTAAATTAAATTTGAATCATATACAAATATAAGTTTCTCTCATAACCAATAATTTTAATATGAATCTAATTCACATTAAATTAATATTTGAACTCATTCAAATATTTTATCTCTTATAAATTAATTTTGAATTATATATCCAAAATTAAATTTATATAATAAAGTTTGATAAACTTTATATTATAATATATCACTATACATTAAATTACCCAAAGTAAATTTGAACATTTCAAATTACAACCAATATAAATAAATCTCATTACCATTTACGAGCTAGGAAGGGGACCTAATGGATCAAAAAATCAGAAGCTACAACGATCTGAGATTAATTGGCTAAACTCATTAACCACATTAATTAATATTCGTTAACTGTGTGTACACTCCACTAAAGACTCACAGTTGAACTCTTCTCATTGTAGATACATTTTTTGGTCCACATATATAAACCAATAACAATAAGTTAGTCATTCACAAGTGTTTGTAATACCAACTGGGTCAATTTACTGTTTTACCCCTAGGTTATCTTTAATCCTTAAATACCAGTGCTCCTCTAATGAACAACATGTTTATGGTCCTACTAATAAATAGAAACACCTTTCGTGCCATAGAGAGGGTAGGGCCCTTTGCTCAAGACCTGGAGACATCATTTAAGGGAACACTCATCTACTTACCGTAAAGTAAGGAAGAAGTGAATTCCATCTTATGTAATTATGTTTCCAGCTCCCCACTCAATCTTGTCCTTAAAATGATAAGCTTATTGAGTCAACGATTTGGCCACTCTCATCCATACAAATCAAAGGACAATTCTTCGTGAACAAGAGTTCATAACACACTTAGGATTAAGACTAAGTTACCTAGGTTATCCTAGTGAAATAGAAACCTAATTAGTTAATGGAGTTACATCTAGTGGTTACTATTTTGCAGTTCGATCTTATGCAAACTCATTGCATAGGATACCCTCACCTGCATGTCAACTACATGAACACGTTGGATCATTGTGTTTGTATTAAATACAAAGTGAGTCGTATCCATAGTGTTACTAGGATAAAGTACTCAACCTTATCCCTATACTATAGACCTTATAAGCCGATCTCGAACATTGATCCATGTATGTCTCTACATACTATTCAAGACTCATTAAACAACTTAGGATGTTAGTTTATTGAATTTGATTATTAAGAAAAAAAACTAATAACATGATCAATAACAATTATTACAGTAATAACACTTTATTAATAACGGTTATTGAATTATATTTACAATTTACGAGTTTTAACTAATAATATGATCAATAAAAATTATTACAGTAATAACACTTTATTAATAACGGTCATTGAATTATATTTACAATTTACGAGTTTTAACTAATAATATGATCAATAAAAATTATTACAGTAATAACACTTTAT